>CDFE01039553.1:17287-30948 GCA_000826465.1 Acanthamoeba mauritaniensis | reverse complement strand
GGGGTGGGGGCTTTAGCTCAGCAACAATCGTCTCGACAACTCCATCAAGATAATGATCGATGTCAGAATTCCAGAATCTGAGAACGCGAAAGCCTTGCGATCTCAAAAAATCATTGCGGCGCATGTCTCTTAAAATATGCGGATTCATACCGTGCTGTCCGCCGTCTGCTTCAATGATCAAATGGTGTTTGAAGCAAACGAAGTCGGCGATGAAGGGACCAATTGGTGCTTGTCTGCGGAAGTGATAACCCAACGTCCTTAAATCGCGGAGCTTGACCCAAAGTTTCACTTCTTGCGGCGTCAACCGCTTTCGGAGTTCTCTGGCTCGCGCATTCTGCATCGATCTCGATCACCCCACCCGGCTGACCTACGGTCAGCCACCCTCCCCATTCAGGGGAGGGATGCACTGCGGTTCAATCATAACTTAACTCAAACTCTTCGTAATTCCGTCGATCTGCGTCATCTCGTCCGCCGTCAGCTTCCAGTTGATGGCCTTGGCGTTCTGCTCGATCTGTTCGGTGCTGGATGCGCCGGCAATTACGTTCGATACGCGCGACCGCGTGCTCGCCGAAACCGTGTTTCCCGACAGCGGTGCTGTGAAGGCGATTCAGGGATTGGTCGTCTGATCAAGGCGCCGATCGCCGCCAGATACGCTTCGAAACTACCAACCTCGGCCGAAGAACGGCAGCGAATAGGTCCGGTCGCAATATGGTTGAGGGTAATAGGGACGATAGCCGTCATACGGAAGTGCAGCGCGATAACGCCGCGCATAGCCGTGACGATGATAATATGAATGGTGGCGATAGCGATGACGCGCGCTGATATCGGTTACCCGGTCCGCACCCAAATGCGCATCGTAACGATGTGATGCTTCCACCGGTGTTGCAGAGGCACGTTCCACGAGAAAAGGAGCGCCAAGGAAAGCTGCCGCCAGAGCTGTCACGCCAATCCATAACCTCATTTTGCGAACTCCCGGAGATGAAGCGAGCTAACCTGGATAGTCTAGAGTTACCTGCTCCCTTGCACCAAGTGAATTTCGGAAAGGTGGGCCAGTGCTGGCGATGAGCCGCGGGGCTGATGCGATCCCGGACAATGGTCCGTTCTGGCATCGCAACCCTATGATTTCATTGCCGGGTTGCCCCGCTTGCGGCGGACGACGATGACGTCAGCCCTTGGTGATGGCGTCGATCTGCGCCATCTCGTCCGCCGTCAGCTTCCAGTTGATGGCCTTGGCGTTCTGCTCGATCTGTTCGGCGCTGGATGCGCCGGCGATCACGCTTGAGACCTGCGGCCGCGCAGCCAGCCATGAGAACGCCAGTTCGATCATCGTCTTGCCATGCGCGTTGGCAAAGTCCTGAAGCTTCGCCACGATGTCGAAGTTTTTGTCCGTCATGTAGCGCTCGCCGAGAGACGCTACCTTGCCGAAGCGTGAGTCGGCGGATGGTTTCTCGCCGCGCCTGTATTTTCCGGTCAGCAGGCTGCTGGCCAGCGGAAAGAACGGCAACAGTCCGAGATTGTAGGCCTGCGCGGCCGGCAGCAGATCCGTTTCGATACCGCGCACGATCAGGCTGTATTCGTCCTGGCACGACACGAAGGCATGGGTGTTGATGCCGCGCGCGGTGAATTGCGCTTCGGCGATGCGCCATGCCGGAAAATTCGAGCAGCCGATGTAGCGCACCTTGCCCTGGGTGATGAGGTCTTCCAGCGCACGCAGCGTTTCCTCGATCGGCGTCAGCGGATCGAAATCGTGCTGCTGGTAGAGATCGATGTAGTCGGTCTTCAGCCGGCGCAGGCTGTCTTCCACCGCATTCATGATGTAGCGGCGCGATGCACCCTGCTTGGTGCCGTCATCGCTCATCGCCTTGGAATATTTCGTCGCGAGCACGATGTCCTTGCGGCGGTCGCCGAGCACCTGCCCGAGAACGGTTTCCGAGCCGCCGCGCCCGGCATAGATGTCGGCGGTGTCGAACAGTGTGATACCGAGATCGATGGCCTTGTGAATGATCTTGCGCGAGGTTTCGAGATCGCTGCGCTGGCCGAAGTTGTTGCAGCCGATGCCGACGGCGGACACACGAAGGCCGGAGCTCCCCAGATTTCTGATTTCCATGATCTTTCCTGTCAGGTTTGGTCGAATGCGGGAACGGCCGATGCCGCCGCCTCATGCGTACCTGACGGCCGCGCCGCAGGCGAGCGCAAAGCGCGCGCCGTCATGCGCCGCACGGCGTTTTCGGCGTCCCGCGCGATCTCCTTGCGGTTCGCGGTCATGCCGTAGCCGATGGGCTCGCCCCAACTCACCGTGACGTCGACGGCGCCCGACGAGAACACGCCGAGCAGGTGCGGGATCAGATCGACGTCGCCGTACCACGCCACCTTGTCGCGGAGCGCGCGGCCGACCGGAACGCCGCCATAACGCACATAGGCCAGCGACACCGGCTGCACGGTGACGCGTTCATGATGGGTGGAATCGCCGATGGCGTGATGCACCGAACCGATCAGCGCGGAGCGAAACGGCAGGATGCGGATGCCGTCGCTCGAGGTGCCTTCGGGAAACAGCACGACGGCGTCGCCGCCGAGCAAGCGGTCGCCCATCGCGCGGGCCGCGTCGCCGGTCTTGTGGCGGCGCTCGCGCTCGACGAACACCGTGCGCTGCAGTTTCGCCAATTGGCCGAACAGCGGCCAGTCCGCGACCTCGGACTTGGCGACAAACACCACCGGCGCGATCGCGCCAAGCACGATGATGTCGAGCCAGGATGCATGGTTGGACAGGATCAGCGCCGGACTTTCGCGGGTGCGTTCGCCGATTTGCGTAATCCGGATGCCGATCACGGCGCAGGCGGCGCGATGAAACAGGTTCGGCACGATACGCTGGAGTCGGGAATTGAACAGAATGCCAGCGGCTTGAAACGGCAACAGCAGCAGGGCGATAAAGACCATGACGATGGTCACGTAGATACAGCGGATCATGATGACGTGTCGTGAGAGTGAAAAAGCGCGCGGCTGCGGGGAACCTGCAGACCGATTATAGCGGGTCGTGCGCGGCTGGCAAAAGCGGGTAAGGTCGAGGCATGAGTGGAAAGCTGAGAGATTGGGCGCGTGCTCTCAAGCGCGATGTTCATGCGGTCTACCTCGCCAGCCGCGATCCGCGCGTGCCGTGGTACGCGAAAGCATTGGCCGTGGCGGTGGCGGGATATGCTCTTTCTCCGATTGATCTCATTCCCGATTTCATTCCGATCCTCGGTTATCTGGACGACATCATTCTTGTGCCGCTGGGAATCGTGCTGGTTCTGAAGCTGATCCCGCCATCGATCATGGCCGAACATCGCGCGTTGGCGCTGGCGCAGCAGGATCGCCCAGTGAGCCGCATCGCTGCATTTGCAATCGTTTGTGTCTGGATTGCGTCTGCTGTGCTTGCGGGCTGGCTTGTTTACCGTCACGTCGCGGCATGAATCTCCCGCTGACTCTCCCGAAAAAATGCGGCCCCGGCCGGATGCAGCGCAGAGGGGATTTACGCGGCCGGGGGCCGCCGAAACGCGCGATCGATGACGGGGGCGGGATCGCGCGCCGTCGTCAGGCTAGAGGTTGAGTATTACAGGGCCATGACAGGGCAAATTGTCCACAGGGCGCCTCAATCTGCGATGATATGCCGAATGAGAATTCTTGCGCCGTCCCGCTTTCGCCGGGATGACATCGGATTGGTTGCGCCGCTGGGATTCATCGCAAACTTCAGCCGTCTCCTGTTGCCCTCAAAGTCCCGATCCAGAATCCGCCAAATTGCCTTCCCTCTCGAAAGGATCTCCATGCCCATTGCCATCTCTCCCGGGCTTCAGCCGTTCCTGCTGCTCCTCGTGTCCAATGTCTTCATGACCTTCGCCTGGTACGGGCATCTGAAATACAAGGAACACTCGCTGCCGCTGGTCATCATGGTGAGCTGGGGCATCGCCTTCTTCGAATACTGCATCGCCGTGCCGGCCAACCGCTGGGGCAGCGCGGTCTATTCGGCGGCGCAGCTCAAGACCATGCAGGAAGTCATCACGCTGGTGGTGTTCGCTGGTTTCTCGGTGCTGTACCTGAAGGAGCCGCTGGGCTGGAATCACGCCCTCGGCTTCGCGTTCATCGCCGCCGGCGCGTTTTTCATTTTCCACAAATGGTCGTGAGTCGCGTCGCGACGCAGTCCAGCGGCTGCGCCGGGCTTTGGCCAAGCGCCTGCGTCGCGATCAGAAATCCTGCAAGGAGGACGATCGCCAGCGTCAGAGTCGCTGAAACCACGACAAGCGGTGTTTTCATCCGTGTCTCTCCACCGCGCACGTCAAAGCGAGGCCGCGGGGTCATTTTGGTGCGCAGGGAGTAAGTGGCCTCAGCCGGCAATCGGCATGGCGGCCACGACCTTGATCGACAGCGCCGTGACAGTGACGAGCAGGCATACCGACAGCGACGCCACCGCGAGCGACGCGGCGAGGGCGTTCGACAATCGGGCCGATGCAATACGCGCGGATCGCAGTCCGAAACCAATTCCTGAAACCGGCGACCGGATCATGGTCGTGAATCCTCAAATCGGGCGGCGAATCACCGCTGACCGGAATTTCTCAGGAATCGCTGTCAATATTGCGGCGCGGGGGCGCTAAACGTGGCGGAAGCGAGGCGACGTGAGCAAAATCAGCGGGTTATGCCCGATATCCCGGCTGGAACCGGCGCGCTTCAGGCCTCGGCCCTCAGGCCGGTCTCGGTCCCCGGAGCGGTTTCGGGGGCCGCCACCTCGGCGGGTTTCCACGCCATCGAGACGAAGCGCGGCTCTTGTTCAATCCGCTTCAGCCAGGCGCGCACCGACGGATAGCCGGAGAGGTCGAAGTCGCACTGGTTGGCGACGTGGGTGTAACCGTACATCGCGATGTCCGCGACGGTGAGATGACCCGCCGCGAAATAGTCGTGGGTCTTGAGGTGATTTTCCATCACCCGCAGCGCGGCGTAGCCCCGCTCCATCCAGTCTTCCAGCGAATGGGTCTGCAGGTCGCGGCCGCCGCGCACCAGCACCAGCCAGAAATACGCGGCGCCGACGCTCGGCTCCAGCGCATGCTGTTCGAAGAACATCCATTGCAGCGCCTGCGCGCGATCGATGCGATCTTCCGGCGCGAGCGACGTGCCGATGGCGACGTACCAGAGGATCGCGTTGGACTCCGCAAGGTAACGGCCGTCGGCGACTTCGAGCAGCGGCACCTGTCCTGAGGGATTGCGCGCAAGAAATTCCGGTGTGCGGCTTTCGCCGCGCAGAATGTCGACCTCGATCGCCTTGTAGGGCGCGTTCAACAGCGACAGCGCAAGGCGGACCTTGTAGCTGTTGCCGGAACGTTGCATCGAGTAAAGTTTATACATGCGGGCCTTCGAAAAATACCGTCTGTGACCAGCGGCGCGAGCGGAGTGCTGTCCGGCCCGACCCTCGGCCGATGTACAATGAGGTTCCGGGCCGCGTGCCGCAAGGCCTTCACGTTAGAAAAAGTCAAATCGCTCACAGCCATGCGCGTGACCACGATTTTATGCTGCGGAACGGGGTCTCGCGCGTCAATTTCACGCAAATCGGCGTGAAGGAATGATCTGCAATCCGTGATCGTCAGGATTTGTTCGCAACTGCGTCAAGATCGAGATAGCGCATGCGCTTCGCTTCGCGGCGGCCCTGCGCGATGGCTTCCAGCACCAAGCCGATGGCGAAACTGAGGAAGCCGAGTTGCGCGATGGCGGCGGCGAGAATCGCGGTCGGAAAACGCGGTACGAGGCCAGTCTCCAGATAGGTGACGATCAGCGGCGCACCGAGACCAAGACAGATCAGCAGCAGCATCGCGCCGATCGCGCTGAAGAAGCGCAGCGGCCGCGTCTCCTTGTAGAGCTTGATCAGCGTCAGCAGGATGCGGGTGCCGTCGCGATACGTCCGCAATTTGCTTTGCGATCCTTCAGGCCGTGTCGCATAAGGCAGCGGCATCTCGCCGGTGGCGATCTTGAGATCGAGCGCGTGCACCGAAAGCTCCGCCTCGATTTCGAAACCGCTCGACGTGACCGGAAACGATTTCGCGAAGCGCCGCGACAGCACGCGGTAGCCCGAGAGAATATCGGTGAATCCGTCGCCGAACATGTGCGCGAGGATGCGGTTGAAGAGGTGGTTGCCGAAACGGTGTCCGCGCGGAAATGCGCCGTCGCCGCCGTTGCGGGTGCCGACCATCATGTCGAGATTGCGCGTCACCAGCGCCTCGATCAGCGCGCCTGCGGCGCTCGGATCGTAGGTCGCATCGCCGTCGGCGAGGATGTAGATGTCGGCATCGATGTCGGCCAGCATGCGGCGGACCACGTTGCCTTTGCCCTGAAGCATTTCACGCCGGACGATGGCGCCGGCTGCGACGGCGGCCTCATAGGTGCCGTCGGTGGAATTGTTGTCGTAGACGTAGATCCGCGCGCCGGGCAGCGCGCGCTTGAAGCCGTCGATCACGGTGCCGATCGCGGCTTCCTCGTTGTAACACGGCAGCAGCACCGCGATGGAACGATTGCGCACCATCGCACTGTGCGGAAACAGGTCATCGATTTCGTCGCGGACGCGGTCAAGCTTTGACAAGGCGGCTGCTCCCGATTGCATGAATGCCGAGGTCGCTCGCCGCGCGCCGCAGCGTCATGGCGTAAAGCGCGAGCATGACGATGAGGCCGAGCGGAATGCCGCTCAGTCCCGCGATGCTGCGGGTGAGGAACGGCGCGGCCCAGGCCAGCGCCAGCAGCGACACTTCGTAAGAATGAAAGCCGCGTGCGAATCCGTGACGGACGAGGAATGCGATGGCAATGCCCAGCACCACCATGTCGTAGTCCAGCACATAGGGTGTCACGAGGAGACTGGCGACCGCGAGCGCCGCGGCCTTGAGTTCGAACGCGGCCTGCGAGCGCCATAGCCAGACGATGGAGGCGGCGAGCGCCAGCGCCAGCGCGCCCTGCGCGGCATAGGCTACATCGATGCTCCCACCCCACATCCGCACCGCCGAGAACAGCGACTGGATTTTCTCCCAGCCGGTGCCGCCGGCTTCCAGCACCACCGTCCGCGTGAAAGTCGCGGACTCGGCGAAGGCGTGCCAGACGCTCATGCCGAACAGCAGTGTCGATGCGACGATCAGCGCCGCCACGGTGGCGGTGGCGCTCAGGATCGTGGTCCAGCGTCCGGTCACGAGCAGCACGAGCGGAATCAGGATTCCGAATTGCGGCTTGTACGACAGCAGGCCGAGCAATATCCCGGCCAGCACAGGCCGACGATCAAGCAGAGTGAGGAATCCGCCGAGCAGGGCCGCGGTGAAAAACGCATTCTGGCCGTGACCGGCATTGACGAATACGGCGGGAAACGCCGCCGTCGCCAACAGCGTCTCGCGCCGTGGCACAATGGCATAGACCGCCGCCATGAAAGCGNGAGCCAGCATGCGAGCGCGAGCGCGTAGGGCATCAGCGCGAGCAGTGCGGCGACCATCAGAAAGAACGGCGGATAGTGCCAGCCGAAGAATGGTACGTCGCGGCCTTCGAACACCGCGATCTCGGCGGCATGCTGAAGTTCCGGATCGTAGGCGTCGGGCGCTTTGCCAGACAGCGTCAGGGCACCGGCAGCGTAGACGTTCGAGAAGTCTGTCCCGATCGGTTTGCCGTTGCGGTCGATCAAGTGGCTTGAGGTCGCAAGCAGGCCGATCAGGCCGGCCAGCGAGATGGCGAGCACCAGCAGGGCATAGCCGCGGATACGGCCTGGCGTGAGCCAGCTTCCGGTCCGTAGATCTTGCCAGATATGGCTCATTTTCTCGCCAGAATTTACGAATGTTGCAGGGTTCGCTTTGAGCGCACCGACCCTAGGCGGGGCGCTTTAAGGTTTCCTTAGTCCCTCAACCAATTTCGTGTGTTTCCGGCAAAGTTTCTTGCGATGCAGCGTCGCCCGTTTTAGGGTGCCCCGCCCGCAAAAATCCGCGAATCCGGGCCTTCGCGACCATCAGCATCCTTAGGAGAATATGATGTCGTTTCTGTCCGCTGCGCTTGACCGTGTGAAGCCGTCCGCGACCATCGCGGTCACGGATAAAGCACGTCAGCTCAAAGCCGCGGGCCGCAACGTCATCGGCCTTGGCGCCGGCGAGCCGGATTTCGACACGCCCGCCAATATCAAGCTGGCGGCGATCCACGCCATCGAGGCCGGCAAGACCAAGTACACCGCGGTGGACGGTATTCCCGAACTGAAAGAGGCGATCATCGCCAAGTTTCAGCGCGAGAACGGCCTGACCTACAAGCCGAACCAGATCACGGTCGGCACCGGCGGCAAGCAGGTGCTGTACAATGCGCTGATGGCGACGCTGAACCCGGGCGACGAGGTCATCATCCCGGCGCCGTACTGGGTGAGCTATCCGGAAATGGTGGCGCTGGCCGGCGGCACGCCTGTGCCTGTGGTCTGTACCGCGGAGTTCGGTTTCAAGCTGCAGCCTGCCGCGCTGGAAGCCGCGATCACGCCGAAGACCAAGTGGATCATCCTGTGCTCGCCGTCGAACCCGACCGGCTCCGCCTATACGCGCGCGGAGTTGAAGGTGCTCACCGACGTGCTGATGAAGCATCCGCATGTCTGGGTGATGACCGACGACATGTACGAACACCTCGTCTACGACGACTTCGAATTCACCACGCCGGCGCAGGTCGAGCCGAAACTGTTCGACCGCACGCTGACGGTGAACGGTGTGTCGAAAGCCTATTGCATGACCGGCTGGCGCATCGGCTATGCAGGCGGCCCGCAGCAGCTCATTTCGGCGATGGCGACCATCCAGTCGCAATCGACCTCGAACCCGTCGTCGATCGCGCAGTGGGCTGCGGTTGAAGCGCTCAACGGTCCGCAGGATTTTATCCCCGCCAACAACGCCGTGTTCAAGGAGCGCCGCGATCTCGTGGTCGCCATGCTCAATCAGGCGAGCGGCATCGATTGCCCGCGTCCGGAAGGCGCGTTCTATGTCTATCCGTCCTGCGCGGGCACCATGGGCAAGACAGCGCCGTCGGGCAAAAAGCTCGCGACCGATGAAGATTTCGTGACCGAGCTTCTGGAGACCGAGGGCGTTGCGGTGGTGCAGGGGTCCGCATTCGGCCTCGGTCCGGCGTTTCGCATCTCCTACGCGACGAAAACTTCGGACCTTGAGGAAGCCTGCAGGCGCATTCAGCGCTTCTGCGGCAACCTGCGATAATAGGTAACTGCCAAGTCTTTGCGGCGGTGTCTTCCGGCCCACCTTGTTTCGACAGGGTGGGCCTTTCGATGTACCGTGAGGTAAGGGGCCAGGACCAAACCTCGGGAGGACAGTCATGACTGACAAGCCTTCGATCATTCTGGTGCATGGATTCTGGGGCGGTGCCGCGCACTGGAGCAAGGTTATCGTCGAACTTGCGCGACGCGGTCACACGTCTCTCCATGCCGTTGAAATGCCTTTGACCTCGCTGGCCGATGATGCCGAGCGGACCCGAAAGATGATTGCGCAGCAGGCTGGGCCGGTCCTGCTGGTCGGTCACTCGTATGGCGGCGCCGTTATCACGCAGGCAGGCAACCAGCCGAATGTGGTTGGTCTGGTGTACATCGCGGCATTTGCTCCCGATGCCGGCGAAAGCCCGGGTGGCATTACCGCAAAGCATCCGCCGGCTGGCGCCGCCAATCTTGCGCCTGACAGTGATGGCTATCTCTGGGTCAAGCCGGACAAATATCACGAAAGCTTTTGTCAGGATCTGGCCCCGGAGGAAGGGCTGGTCATGGGCGTGACCCAGAAGGCGCCCCTCGCCAGTACGTTTGCGGACGAAATCTCCGCGCCGGCATGGAAGAAGAAGCCTTCCTGGTATCAGATATCCAGTGAGGACCGGATGATCGCCCCGGCAAATCAGGAATGGATGTCCGCGCGGCTTGGAGCCAAGAAGATAATTACCCTGAAGGCAAGCCACGCCTCCCTCGCATCAATGCCGCGCGAGGTTGCGGCGCTTATTGAGGAAGCCGCCGCCGCGACGACATGATCGTCCGGCCTGCAAACGCACCCGGTGCTCTGCGGTAATTTGCGATAAGGCAACACTTGTGAATTATGCTGGCATTTTGCGAATTATGCCGACATTTTGATAGCAAATGGGCGAAGCGCCATGTTTTTGACACGGCGCTTCCCTTTTGTCCGGCCGCTAACCAAAACATGCAATCTGGAGTTCTAATTCATGCGTCTTTCATCCCTCCTCGGTGTCGCGTTCGCGGCACTCGTCGCCTCGGTCGCCACGGCGAACGCACAGCAGCAGGGCGTGCGCGTCGGCGTGCTTGAATGCCGCGGCGGCCAGAACGTCGGCATGGTGATCACATCCGCGACCACGCTCGAATGCGCCTTCCGCAGCGAAGGCCGCCGTCCCGAGCCTTACCTGGCGCATGTCAGCCGCTTCGGCGTCGATCTGGGCATCACCGAGAACACCGGCCTTGCGTGGGCCGTGCATGCGCCAACCCGGCGCGTTGGCCCTGGCGATCTCGCCGGCAGCTACGGCGGTGTGGGCGGCAACGCCTCGTTCTTCCTCGGCGGCGGCGGCAACCTGCTGTGGGGCGGTTCGCAGAATTCCTTCGCGCTTCAGCCGCTCAGCCTGCAGGGCCAGACCGGCATGAACGTAACCGGCGGCATCGTCGGCCTCCAGCTTGAACCCGTCACCTTCAAGCGCGCCTACAAGAAGAAGCGTCAGCATCGCCACCATCACTAAAAGTCCTGTTGGTTGCGTTTTCTGCGGCGAACCGGTGTCCACTTCGCCGGAAAACGCTTCAGGCGTTTGAGTTAACAAAACGGAATGAGAAAGGCCCGCTGATGCGGGCCTTTTTTGTTACTCTTTAAGTGTTGTTGTCAGAAGGCAATTGAACATTGCTGCGCCAGTGTCCTAAATCCGGAGTTCGCCTCGTTTTGCGGCCCGTGTGGTTTTGGTTCACAAGTCCGAAAAGGAATTTACTGCCCCAGAATGATGCGGACTTGCGAACCACCACATTGCTATGACTAGATGCGCGAACTCCCTGTATTCTTTTCAAATCGTCAGTTCTGTTCGCGCCATTCAGCCGGAGATATCCCATGCGCCGTCTTTCGACCTTCCTGTCCGTTGCCTCGGCCGCCCTCGTTGCGTCGGCTGTTCTTGTTCATGCGCAGTCGGGGCGCACCCAGGTCGGCGTGCTTGAATGCCGCGGCGGTCCGAATGTCGGCATGATCGTCGGCTCGGTCTCCAATCTCGGCTGCGTCCTGCGTTCGCAGGGCCGTCCGGACGATCTCTATACCGCGCGCATCACCAAGCTCGGCGTCGATATCGGCATCACCACCGAGACAGCGCTGTCATGGGCCGTGTTCGCGCCGACCGTTCAGGTCGGCCCCGGCGATCTGTCCGGCAACTATGCCGGCGTCACCGCCAGCGCCGCGGTTGGTGTCGGCCTCGGCGCCAACGCGCTGATCGGCGGCTCGCAGAACTCGTTCGCCTTGCAGCCGCTCAGCGTGCAGGGCCAGACCGGATTGAGCGTGGCTGGCGGCGTGCAGAGCCTGGAACTGCGTCCCGGCCGCTTCTAAGCTCCACATTTATTTTTTTGCGAAGGCCCGCCGCGACGGCGGGCCTTTTGTTTTCGATAATGTCTGCAACAGGACAGCAACTTTAGGTGATCGGTCGATGGTGCGCAGCGGTATGTTTCCCGCTTGCCAACCCCGCCGCGCCTTGAGACGATCCTGTTGCCGACCCGCGTGAGCGCATTCAGCAGAAGTGGGATTGGCGCGAGCGGAATGCGCGCAACATTGAAGTAAGAGTGTTCCGGCGGCGACCGGATTCCATCCTCGGGTCAGGCCCATAGCGCTTGCCCAGGGACATGCTTCGCCGGAACTCGCTCGATGCGGGCCGTGCTCCAGACAGGAGACGGCAGATGGGACAAGACAACCTGAGAAGTCCCCGTGGTCCCCGGTGCATTGCGCTGGTGGGCCCATTTCAGAGTGGCAAGACCACGTTACTTGAAGCGATCCTGGCCCGGACCGGGGCCATTCCCAAAGCAGGCACCATCGAGGCGTGTAACACTATCGGGGATTCATCTCCGCAGGCGCGGCACCATCGCATGAGCGTTGGCCTGACTGCTGCGACCACGACGTTCATGGGCGACAGCTACACCTTTATCGATTGTCCGGGTTCGGTCGAATTCGCCCATGACATGCGTGCGGCGCTGCCGGCGGTCGATGCCGCAGTGATTGTGTGCGAAGCCGACGAGCGCAAGCTGCCGCAGTTGCAACTCATCATGCGCGAGCTGGAAGATCTCGGCATTCCGCGCTTCCTGTTTCTGAACAAGATCGACAAGGCGAACAAGCGCATCCGCGAAACGCTGGCAACCTTGCAGCCGGCGTCGCGCACGCCGCTGGTGTTGCGGCAGATTCCGATCTGGAAGGGCGATCTGATCGCCGGTTTTGTCGATCTCGCGCTGGAGCGCGCCTTCGTCTATCGCGAGCACATGCCCTCCGAGGTGATCGATCTCGAACCCGGCGATCTCGATCGCGAAAAGGAAGCCCGGCTTACGATGCTGGAGAAGCTCGCCGATCATGACGACCGGCTGCTCGAACAGTTGCTGGAAGACATTCCGCCGCCGCGCGACGCGGTGTTCGACGATCTCGCCAGCGAACTGCGCGAAGGGCAGATATGCCCGGTGCTGCTCGGCTGCGCGACGCGCGAGAACGGCGTGCTGCGTTTGATGAAGGCGCTGCGGCACGAAGCGCCCGGTGTCACGGTAACCGCCGAACGGCTCGGCGCTTCCGACGAGAAGACGGCGCTCGCTTACGTCATGAAGACCACGCACCTCCAGCATGGCGGCAAGCTGTCGCTGACGCGGATTCTGCGCGGCCACGTCGCCGACGGCGACACCGTGCAGTCCTCAGGCGGCAGCGCTGGCCGCATCTCGGGAATTGTTGCGCCGAATGTCGGCAGTGACACCAAGCGTGTATCAGCCGTTGCGGGTGACACCGTTTCGCTCGGCAAGCTGGATGCGGTGAAGACCGGCGATACGCTGACGACGGGCAAGACCGCGCCTGAAACGCTGGTGGACGTCGTGCCGACCGCGCCCGTGCTGGCAACGGCGCTCGCAGCAACGGATCGCAAGGACGACGTCAAACTCGGCCAAGCCCTGACGCGCCTTGTCGAGGAAGATCCGTCGCTGAGCGTCGTCCACAATCCGCTCACCCACCAGATGGTGCTGTGGGGGCAGGGCGAAATGCATCTGCGCGTCGCGGTCGAGCGCCTGCAAGACCGCTTTGGCGTCAGCGTGAAGCAACACGCACCGCCGGTAGGCTATCAGGAGACCATCCGCAAGACGATCACCCAGCGCGGACGCCACAAGAAGCAATCCGGCGGCCACGGCCAGTTCGGCGATGTGGTGCTGGCCATCAAGCCGCTGCCACGCGGCAGCGGCTTCGTGTTCATCGAGAAGATCGTCGGGGGCGCGGTGCCGAAGAACTATATCGGCGCGGTCGAGGAGGGCGCAGGCGATGGTCTTGCGCGCGGGCCGCTCGGCTTCCCGGTGATCGACATCGAGGTGACGTTGACGGACGGCTCCTATCACAGCGTCGACTCGTCCGATCAGGCGTTCCGGACTGCGGCGAGGATCGGCGTTACCGAAGCCCTGCCGCAATGCGCGC
>CDFE01039447.1:0-13535 GCA_000826465.1 Acanthamoeba mauritaniensis | reverse complement strand
TGCGCCTCGCGGCGCTCCATGCCCCTCATGCTTTAGGGGCAGAACCAAAAGCTCACCTCGCGCAAATGCGCGAGAGCGAATGCGCGTGGCTGTTTGAATCTATGGATCAGAAACGACGCCGGTGCTCGCTACACCACGATGTCGTCCCGGCGAAGGTCGGGACCCATAACCACCGAACGAGTGGTGATCATGGAAGGAGTAGCGCGAGCATCGTGCGCGGGATCGATGGCTCANCGCCGGGACGACCAGTGAGAGGTTTACCGCTGCCGCGCGCGGGCGTCGCTGGGGTTCCGGGCCGGAGTTGGAGCCGGAACAGGCTGGGCCGGAACGGCGTCGCGTCCGCTGGCGCCGAACAGCACGCGGGTCGGGTTGCGGTCGAAGTTGTTCACCGCCCGGCTGATGTCGGCCAGCGTGCGGCGGCCGTCGATGATCAGGCCGGCAGAGCGCTTGTCGAGATTGTCGGCCAGTTCGCGGAACGACTTGGCGGCCGCATGCAACTCGCCCTTCTCACCCATCAGGCCATCGACGCCGGCCATGATGCTGTCAATGCGCGCGGAGTTCTCTGCAAGGCTCTTCGAGAACACCTCGATGTTGGCCATGCTGTTGTGCAGGGTCTCCTGGTTTTCGAGGACCAGCCTGTTGACGTTCTGCAGCACGCCGCGCACCGCCTCGCCGATGTCCTGGATCGCGTTGGGATCAGCCGTCAGCGTGGGCACGCCATCTTCGGCGACCGGCACGCCCCCCGCTTCGACCGAGCCGCCCTTGAGCGACACCGAGGAGACGCCGGTGAGGCCCGCGAATTCGAGGCCGACCAGCGAGTCCTTGCGGATCGGCGCATTCTTGTCGACGTTGGCAATGACGACCACGCGCTTCGGATCGTCGAGCTTGATCGAGGTGACTTCACCGATCTTGATGCCGTTGAAGTTGACGTTGCCGCCGGTGCGCAGGCCGGAGGCCGCGCCCTCGAATACGATGCGCAGCGGAATGCGCTGGGCCGCCGCACCAAGGTTCTGGAACCAGAACACAAAGCCAAACGCCGCCGCGACTACCGCCAGCGTGAACGCCCCAATGAGGACGAAATTTGCCTTTGTTTCCATCAACTTAACTCCAAATACGCAATGTGCTTATGCGATCACGGCACGGGCGCGATTGCCATGAAAATAGGCCCGCAGCCAAGGATGCTGCGAGGCCAGCATGTCATCCATCGTGCCTACCAAGAGAACCTTGCGATCCCCCAACACTGCAATCCGGTTGCAGGCCGTTTTAAGACTGTCGAGATCATGGGTTACCATAAAAACGGTCAGCCCCAAAGTGCGCTGCAACGTCATCACAAGCTGATCGAAATCGCCGGCGCTGATCGGATCGAGGCCGGACGTCGGTTCGTCGAGGAACACGATCTCCGGGTCGAGCGCGAGCGCACGGGCCAGCGCCACGCGCTTGATCATGCCGCCCGACAGTTCCGACGGGAACCGGTCGGCGACCTCCGGCTTGAGGCCGACCATGGCGAGCTTGGCGATGGCGATTTCATCGAGCAGCCGCTCGGACACGTTCATGAATTCGCGGACCGGAAACTGGATGTTCTGCCGCACGTTCAGCGACGAGAACAGCGCGCCGTGCTGGAACAGCACGCCCCAGCGGCGCTCCACCGCGCGGCGCTGATCCTCGTTCGCCTTGCCCATATCGACGCCGAACACCTCGATATTACCGGCGAGCTTCGGGATCAGACCGATGATCGTGCGCGTCAGCACCGACTTGCCCGCGCCCGATGCGCCGACGAAACCGAGGATCTCGCCCCGCCGCACGTCAAGGTCGAGATGATCGAGAATGAGGTTCTCGTTCAGCTTCACCGTGAGATCGCGCACGCGGATGATCGCATCGTCGGAATAAGCCGCCATCGTCTGGTCCTAAATATTGATCGTCGCGAAAAAGATCGCGAACAGGCCGTCCATGACGATGACGAAGAAAATCGATTTCACCACCGACGCCGTGGTGTGCTGGCCGAGCGACTCGGCGCTGCCCTTGACTGCAGCGCCTTCCACACACGCCACAATGCCGATCACCAGCGCCATGAACGGCGCCTTCACCATGCCCACCGTGAAATGATTGATCGAAATTGCTTCCTTCAGGCGGATGAGAAACGCGTCGGGCTGCACGCCGCCGTAACCCCACGCGACAAGCCCGCCGCCATAGAGCGCAGCCATCGCGCCAAGGAAGGCCAGAATGGGCATGGCGATGATCAGCGCAACGATCCGCGGCAGGATCAGCACTTCGGTCGGATCAAAACCCATGGTGCGCAGCGCATCGACTTCCTCGCGCATCCGCATCGAGCCCAGTTCGGCCGTATAGGCGCTGCCGGAGCGGCCGGCGACCATGATCGCCACCAGCAATACGCCGAGTTCGCGCAGCACCAGCACACCGAGCATGTCGACCACGAAGACGTCGGCGCCGAACTTGCGGAAATGGAAGATACCCTGCTGGGCGATGATGCAGCCGATCAGGAACGTGATCAGCACCACGATCGGCACCGCACGCCAGCACACCTGTTCGAGATGATGGATCATCGAGGTGAAGCGGAAGCTGGTCGGATGGCGGATCACCCGGAACATCGCGTTGAGGATCGCCCCCAGCATGCCGATCAGCCCGACCAGCGTACCGCCGACATCGACGACGCTGCGGCCTATGCCGTCAAGCATGCCAAGCAGGGTTTGCCGCTGGCGCTTGTGCACGATGCCGGATTTTACCTGGCGGACCTCGTTCACGAGGCTTGCATAGTTGGCGGACAGGCCGGCGACATTGGGCTCGACGCCGCCCTGGGTCAGGCTGCGGCGCAGCCGTTCGATCAGCCAGGCCCCGAAGGTGTCGAGACTGGAGACCTGCGACACGTCGATCACGATGTTGGCAGGCCGGCCGGACAGCCGTTCGGTGTCTTCGACGATCTTTTCGAGGTCGGGCGCGTGATGGACGGTCCATTGGCCAGCCGCGCGCAGCGCGAGACCTGCGCCGACGGTCACCTGCTCCAATGTCGGATTGCCGTTCAAGCCCAACTCCTGCGCCGATTCCGCGTCCGGCTGACCAAGCAACCTACCACGATGCCAACAATCTGTACGGGGATGACCTTAAGAGCCATAATTGGCGCGTCTGAGCAAGCCCGCCCTCACGAAAATCGATTTCACAAATGATGCCATCGCTGACTCTTGCCGCCCGAATCGAGCGCTGGCCCATTGCCGGCGGCTTCACCATCAGCAGGGGCGCCAAGACAGAAGCCGTTGTGATTGTGGCTCAGGTAAGTCGCCAAGGCCTTAATGGTGAGGCCATTATTGGGCGCGGCGAGTGCGTTCCCTATGCCCGCTACAACGAGACACCGGAGGCAACGCTCGCGGCCATTCTTAGCCTGCAGGACGCGTTGCACGGCGGTTTGGACCGGCAGGCGCTGCAATCGCAGATGCGCCCTGGAGCGGCCCGTAACGCGCTCGATTGCGCGCTGTGGGATCTGGACGCCAAGGTGGCAAAAAAGCGTATCTGGGAACTCCTCGGACGCCCCGAGCCGCGCCCGCTGACCACCGCCTACACGATCTCGCTGGGCACGCCGCAGACCATGGCGGAGGCGACCGCGCAGGCCGCCCATCGCCCGCTGCTCAAGATCAAGCTCGGCGGCGACGGCGACGAGGCCCGAATCGCGGCCGTCCGCAAGGCCGCCCCGGCCAGCGAGCTGATTGTCGATGCCAACGAGGCCTGGACCGAGGCTGATATGGAACGGCATCTGGCGGCCTGCGCCGATGCCGGGGTGACCATGATCGAGCAGCCCCTGCCCGCCGGTCAGGATCAGGCTCTGGCGCGCATCAAGCGGCCCGTGGCCGTTTGCGCCGATGAAAGCGTGCATGACCGCGCGTCGCTCGAAGGCCTGCGCGATCGCTACGACGCCATCAATATCAAGCTCGACAAGACGGGCGGCCTCACTGAGGCGCTGGCGATGGCCGAAGCCGCCCGAGCGCTGGGATTTGACCTGATGGTCGGCTGCATGGTCGCCACATCGCTGGCGATGGCCCCCGCGATGATGATCGCGCAGGGCGCGCGCGTGGTCGATCTCGACGGCCCGTTGCTGCTGGCTGAGGACCGCGACAACGGCCTGCGCTATGACGGCAGCACGGTGTATCCGCCCGACGCCGGTCTCTGGGGTTAGTCCATCACCGCGTGATGCGCGTCGAGCCGCTTGCGCGCGAGGGTCATCACGATACCGCCTGCAAGCGCTATCGCAGCCATCGCATAATAGACGCCCTCGCCGACCCGGGCGTAGATCAGTCCAGAGCACACCATGGCCACACTAAAGCTGATGCCTGTCAGGGCGGACAAATAGCCCTGCGCGCTGGCGAGGAGCTGATGCGGCACGTTGCGAACCAGCAACGCCACAGTACCGACCTGAGTGATACCGAAGGTCAGTCCGTGCATGAGCTGAGCGACGGCAAGAACCTCGATCCGAGGCTCCTGTGCGGTAATCACCCAGCGCAACACGCCGCTCGCCGCGCCGATCATGACAAGGACCGCCGGCGACAGGGTGAAGCGCGGCGAGATCGCGAAGATCACGATCTCGGCGATCACGCCGAGCGACCACAGCGCCGCAATGGTGATGCCGCCAAGGCCGGCATTCTGCCAGGTGATTGCAGAGAAACCGTAATAGGCCGCGTGGCTGGCCTGGATCAGCGCCGAAGCACCGATGATCGAGAGAAACAGCGGCCTTCGTAGCAAGCGGCTGGCACGTGCAGGAGGAGCCGCGCTGGCAGGTGCATCCAGCGGCGCGAGACCGAGGCTGACGAATGCACTCAGGAAAGCCACCGCCACGATGGCCCAGATCAGATATTGCGGGTCGATCGTTGACAGCAGCAGCCCGGCTCCCATCGCGCCGACGATGAAGGCAGCGGATCCCCAGAGCCGCATCGGCCCATAGTTCAGGCCGTAGCGCACCACACCTTTCAGCGCGTAACCGTCAATCAGCGGCGCCAGCGGCGTCCAGGCGCAGGCCATCAGGCCGAAGACGATCAGGATCGCGAGCGGCTGATGCAGCAATCCCACCAGAACAAATCCGAACGCTGTTGCGAAAGCCAGTATGATCATGGCCTTGCGCAGGATCTGCCGCCGCTCGGCGAAGGCGGTGACGAACGGCAGGACGGTAAACCGGGAGAACGACGGCACCGCCGTGATAATGCCGATCCACGACACGTCCACGCCGATGGCCTTCAGCCAAACCGGAAAGAACGGCAGGTATGTCCCGCCCATGCCCAGCGTTGAGGCGTAAAACAGGCTGGCGCCGACGGCAAATCGGCTAGCAACGGATTGCCCGGCCGGATGCTTTTGTGATTCTCTGGTGAGCAAGGGAATTGCGATTCGCCGCGGTTCGTGTTGGTGAATGTTTAGCGCGTGTTCGGCGTATCTGGACATCGTTTTGCGTGCGGATTGCGTCAACGCGTTTCTGTCCTACAGGTTTTTATGGCCAACGAAGCCTTCGCCCTCTCGCCGATCTCAGCCCGCGCCGCGTCTCCGACGGACGCGGACTTTGAGGCTATTCGCGAGGCCTTTCTGGAGACTGCGCGCGGCCGCTGGTTTCTGGACGAATACACGAAGCGCAACCGGAACGCCGACACCGCCATGGTGCTGGAAGCGGTGGCGCGGATCGAAAGCTCGCTTGCCGCCCAGAAGGAAGAACAGAAGCAGCAAGCGCTGAGCGAACCGCCACCTATTGAACCGCGTTCAAACGAGTTGCCTCAAGCAATAGCCGCGGTCCAGGCGATCGTCGCGGCTGCCCGCGAAAGCGTCTCGGCGACGCTGTCAGGTCCGGTTTTCGATGAAGCCCTCGCGCCGTCGCGCAAATGCGCGCGCGTGATCCGCGAAATCGCCTGGGGACTGCGCGAGTCCGGCGCGGACGGCCGCATCTGCTCTCTGCTTGAGTCTCAGGTCGATGCAATCAACGCGGCCTGCGATCACGTCGCGGCCGGCGGACTTCGCGATGGTGTTTTGCAAGCCTTCGATCAAGCCGCGCGAGATATCGAAGCTATCGCCCCTTCCACGATGGAGCCGCAGGCCGAGCCCGGACCTGTTGCGGTCCTCCATACCGTCGATTTCAGTCCGGTGCCGGCGGAAACGTCCGACGAACTGCAGATGGCCATCGTCGATGACGAACTGTTCGACGTAGCGATCTCCGCTTCGGAAGAGTCGTTGCCGGAAATGGTGGCCGAAACGGTTCTGCTGACGGACGACATCCCGCCAGTAGAGATGGCTGCGGCGATCATAGACTTGGATGAAGCGCCGGAGCCGGTTAAGGCGGTGCATCTGGAGCTTGTGCCCGAGCCCGCACCGGAACCGGTTCTTGAGATTGAGCCTGAGATAGCGGCAACTGCGCCGGCGTCGCTGGGCGCAAGCCTGCTCGCCAGCGGGATCATTGCGAGGCCGGTTTCACCGCGCAGCGATCCGCTCGCGCCCATTCGGCGCATGAGCCAGGCGGAAAAAGTCGCGTTCTTCAGCTAAAGGCAGAATGGCGGCAATCTTCGCTGCAAAAGGCGAGAAAAAGACCGAATTGTGACACCTACTGAATCAGGCGCGCGTAGAGATCCGCGTCGACGTTGCCGCCGGACAGCACGATCGCAACCGTCTTGCCCCTGGCATCGATATGCCCTGCGAGAAGTGCGGCCAGCGCGACGGCACCGCCCGGCTCAACCACGAGCTTCAACTCGCGAAACGCGAATGCCACGGCCTTCGCGACTTCATCGTCGGTTGCCGTGACGCCCTGCACGCCATTCTTCTGGTTGACCGCGAATGTGATCTCGCCGGGAATCGATGCCATCAGCGCGTCGCAGATGGTACGGCCAACCGCCCGGTGAGGCTCGCGCTTCCCAGCGCTGAATGACCGGGCGTGATCATCGAAACCGCAGGGCTCGACAGTCATCAGACCGGCATTCGGAAACTTCGCTTTCGTCGCGAGAGCAATGCCGGCCATCAGGCCGCCGCCGGACGCGGGCGCGGACACGATGTCGGGCGTCAAGCCAAGCGCGGCAAAGTCCTCCGCGATCTCGCGGCCGACTGTCCCCTGCCCTGCGATCACCCACGGATCATCATAAGGAGGAACAACGGTCGCCCCGCGCTTGCTCGCGAGACCCCGCGCGATGGCATCGCGGTCTTCCTTGTCGCGGTCATAGGGAACGACCTCTGCGCCATAACTCTTGGTGCGCTCGATCTTGGAGACCGGCGCATCGGACGGCATCACGATCACCGCCGGCATGTTCAGGATCTGCGCCGCAGCCGCGACGCCCTGCGCGTGGTTGCCCGACGAGAACGCGACGACACCAGCCTTTCGCGCCGCTTCCGGAATGGAGGATAATTTGTTGAAAGCGCCGCGAAACTTGAAAGAACCTGTTCGCTGCAACACCTCGGGTTTGAGGAAGATACGTCCGCCAGTCAGTGCATCGAGCGCAGGTGACGTGATGAGACGGGTTCTGACGGCGACGGGCGCGAGAACGCGCGCGGCGGCTTCGATATCGACATTTGTCGGGAGAACAAGAGAGGCCATGGCGCATGTATAGCGCGCCAGCCTTTCAGAGCAAGATCGCTAGTGTCCCGAATCCGAAGTTCGCCTCATTCTACAGCACCCGCCCGAGCGAACTTCGGATTCGGAAGGACACTAGCAATTATAGATTCTAGTGTGGTTTTGGTTCGCAAGTCCGCAAAAGAATGCGCTGTAGAAATGATGCGGACTTGCGAACCACCACACTAGGGAACAACGGCTATGCGATCAGGCGGTGGGCACGGATTCCGATGTCAATCGGAGCCGCCGGGCCAACCGCCGCCGCCAGCGGCGCTTGACCTGAGGCGGCCGCTCGCGCGTCACATTGTCAATGAACGCCTGCGCACAGGCACCCCAGCTTCGGGACGCGGCAAAATCGCGGCAAGCTTCGCGCGGAATATCCAGCGCGGCCAGACAGGCCGCACGCAGATCGTTGTTCAGCACGCCGACCGGCGCATCACCGATCACATCGAGCGGGCCGGACACCGGCAGCGCCGCGACGGGTACGCCACTGGCCAGCGCCTCAAGCAGCACCAGGCCGAAGGTGTCGGTCTTGCTCGGAAATACGAACACATCGGCTGCAGAATATGTTTCCGCGAGCGCCTCACCCTGCATGGTGCCGAGAAACACCGCATCGGGATACTTGCGCTCAAGTTCGGTCTTCGCCGGGCCGTCGCCGACCACGACCTTGGTGCCGGGTAAATCCAGCCCCAGAAACGCCTCGAGGTTCTTCTCGACGGCGACGCGGCCGACCGAGAGAAAGACCGGCCGCGGCAGAGCGAGATCGAAATCTCGCGGCCGAAACAACTCGGCATCGACACCGCGCGACCACAGCACGACATTACGGAAGCCGCGTCCGCGCAATTCATCCGCGAGCGCCGGCGTCGCCGCCATTACAGCATCGCTGGTGCCGTGAAAGAAGCGCAGCCCCGCCCAGACCCAGGATTCCGGAATCGGAAACCGCGCGGAAATATACTCGGGGAAACGGGTGTGGAAGCTCGTCGTGAACGGCACCTTGTTCTTCTGGCAATAGCGCCGCGCCAGAATTCCGATCGGACCTTCGGTCGCGATATGGATGTAGTCGGGCTGCGCCACTTCGATCATGCGCGCGATCTTGCCCGGGCTTGGCAGTGCGACATGCAGATCGGCGTAGCTTGGCAGTGCAATAGTCCGAAACGATTGCGGCGTGAGGAATTCGACGTCGACGCCCATCGAGGCGGCGGCTTCCGCCATCTTGGTGAGTGTTCTCACCACACCGTTGACTTGCGGATGCCAGGCGTCCGTTGCGACCAGAATGCGCATCAGGCAGCCTGCGCCGTCACGCGAGGTACCGGCTGAGATCGGCGCAGCGGATCGGTCCATACCAGGATTTCGAAACGCCCGTCCTCGTGCTCGACCAGCGCGGTGCAGCTCTCGACCCAGTCGCCGCAGTTCATGTAGCGGATGCCGTTCTCGTCGCGGATCGTCGCGTAGTGAATGTGGCCGCAGATCACGCCATCAGCTCCGTGGCGCCTGGCTTCACCGGCCAGCGTCTGTTCGAACGCGCCGATATAGTTGACTGCGTTTTTCACCTTTTGCTTGGCCCACTGCGACAGCGACCAGTAAGGCACACCGAACAGTTTGCGGAAGGCGTTGACCAGCCGGTTCATCTGGATCGCGAAGTCGTAGGCCTTGTCGCCGAGATGCGCGAGCCAGCGCGCGTTCTGAACGACGAGGTCGAAGATATCGCCATGAATGACGAGATAGCGCTTGCCGTCGGCACCTTCGTGAACGGCGTTCTCGACAACTTCCACACCGCCGAAGTGCGTACCGTAATAGGAGCGCAGGAATTCGTCGTGGTTGCCGGGGATGTAGATGACGCGCGCGCCCTTGCGCACCCTGCGCAGCATCTTCTGGACGAAATCGTTATGTGATTGCGGCCAGTGCCAACTGGACTTCAACGCCCATCCGTCGATGATATCGCCAACGAGATAGATGGTGTCGGCATCGTGACAACGGAGGAAGTCAAGAAGGCGGTCGGCTTGCGAACCGCGGGCTCCGAGGTGAACATCGGAGATAAACAAAGTGCGAAAGCGTCGTTCGGGACTGCTATCGCTGATAGCCTGTCTTTCCATGCGCGAGCCTTTATCAAAAATCCATGACAGCGTGATGACAGATCACGCGGCCTGCGAATTGAGAGTCCGCTCGAAACAAACCAGTGTGTAGATGCCGAAGGGCGCAACTTTGCGCCGCTCGACGAGGGTCGTGCCTGCGTTTGATTGCGCCCAGGCCTGCAGCCGCGCGAAGGGAAATTCAGGGCGCAGCCCCAGCGCCCGGGTTTTCTGCGCGGCCCAGCGTTCGACAGCCGCCGCCACACCCACTTCCGAGTACAGGTGGTTAACGAGGATGATGCGCCCGCCCGGCTTCACGACGCGATGACATTCGGACAGCACCTGCTCGGGATTGGCGACCAGCGTGATGACGAACTGCGCCACGACGCAATCGAAGGTCGCATCCGCGAACGTCATCTGATGAGCGTCCATCTGGTGCACGGCTTTGACGAACGGGTACTTCCCGCTCGTCATCTTGGCTCGCGCCTTCTCGAGCATCGGCGCGCTCATATCGATGCCGGTGATCTCGGTGCTGGTGTCGTAATCGTCGAACGACAACCCCGTGCCGACGCCGACCTCAAGGATCTTGCCGCCGATGGCCCGCGCTGCCGCAGCAGCTGCGCGCCGGCCCTTCACCATGACCGGTCCGCACACGGCGTCATAGATCGGCGCCCAACGCGCGTAAGCAGTTTGAACAACGGATTTGTCGAGATCGGATGAGATCATCTTGGTTCCAATAAGCGATCTGAGGAATCAGATTTTTATTCGCTTATTGGCGATTACCAGCGGAGTGCGACAAACAGGCGACAAGCGCGGCAGCTTGTCGCGCGCTGGGTCACGGTGACCTCGGATGTGACCGAGACTTCACCACAAATCGTCATTGCGAGGAGCACTTGCGACGAAGCAATCCAGTTCTTACCATGCCTAAGACTGGATTGCTTCGCTTCGCTCGCAATGACGTCCGGGGACAGTTCGACCGGAACTCATCGGCTCTAAGTGTCGAACACGTGGAAATGGTGAATCGGTCCGTGGCCGCGACCGACGTCGAGCCGGTCGGCCGCGGCGATGGCTGCGCTGATGTACGCCTTGGCATTGCGAACGGCGGCTTCGAGGCCGTCGCCCCTGGCAAGACCTGCTGCGACGGCCGATGACAGCGAGCAACCCGTTCCGTGGGTGTTGCTGGTCGCGATGCGCGGGGCGGCGAGCCGCACGACGGAATGTTTATCGATCAGATAGTCGGTGCTCTCGGGACCGGTTCCGTGACCGCCCTTGATCAGAACGGCGGGACAGCCCATCGCCAGCAGCCGCCTGCCCTGAGCCTCGATGTCCGCTTCGTTCTCCGCCATGGCCTCATTGAGAAGCGCGGCGGCCTCCGGCAGGTTCGGCGTAATCAGACCGACGCGCGGAAAGAGCTTGGTGCGCAGGGCGTCGATCGCGTCGGACGACAGCAACCGGTCGCCCGATGTCGCAACCATCACCGGATCGAGCACAATATGCTTCGGCGACCAGCGATCGAGGCCGGCAGCGATGACGTCGATCGCCTCATGGCGAGCCACCATGCCGATCTTGACGGCCTTCACATTGAGATCGGAGAATACCGCATCGATCTGCGCGGTGATGAAGTCGGCCGGGACATCATGGATGCCGGTCACGCCTCTCGTGTTCTGCGCCGTCAGCGCGGTGATCACGGACGCACCATAGACACCGCAGGCGGCGAACGTCTTGAGGTCGGCCTGAATGCCGGCGCCTCCGCTCGAATCCGAGCCGGCAATCGTGAGCGCAATCGGTATGCTCATGGCAATCTCATGGTATTCAGGACGTTTCGCACCCTGCTCTAACGCGCTGAATAAACTCCAGCAAGCCGGGTTGCCACCGTGGCCGGATTTGGCTCTATTGCGCTCCAAGAGATAGCCACCCGCGCCGGGAGAGACAGTGATGGTCCCCTTCTTTGTCCAGATCAAATGCAAGCTGGGCCAGTCCTATGCGGTCGCCAATGCGATCGCCGAGGCCGAAATCGCCTCCGAAATCTATTCGACGGCGGGCGACTATGACCTGCTGGTCAAGTTCTACGTCGACAGCGCCACCGACATCGGCCATTTCGTCAACGAGAAGCTCCAGGTCATTCCCGGCATCCAGGACACCTACACCATCATCACGTTCAAGGCGTTTGGCACGTAGAGTTTGCGGGGGCATGGTCTTCTCCGAAAACCGGCCCACCCTCCGGTCAAGCCGGAGGGCAGCTTTTCGGGATCATGCCCTGTCAGGCCGCTTTGGAGGCGCCTGACACCGGCGCGTCCGGATCCTCTTCGTCATCTGCAATGGTGGCGATAGCCGCGACCGGCGTATCGCGCAGCCGCTTCAGGCCGAGATAGCGCTCGCGCAGGATCACGAAAATCCCGGCGCTGGCGACAATGATCGCCCCCACAACAACGTAGAGTGTCGGCACCTCTCCGAAGAACCAATAACCCAGCATAAACGCCCACAGCATGGCGGTGTAATCGAACGGCGCCAGAAACGATGCCGGCGCATAACGATAGCTGTCGGTGAAGAAAATCTGCCCGAGTCCTCCCGCGATGCCGATCCCGGCGAGGATCGCAACATCCTGCCACGTGGAGGGCATGCGCCAGCCGAACGGCGCGGTCAGCAGCGAGACCAGCAACACCAATAGCGTCATGAAGATGACGATGGATGAGGTCGTCTCGGTCGCCGTCAGCCGCCGGATCTGGATCGATGCACCGCCTGATGTGAAGGCATTGGTCAGCGCGAACAGAAGGCCAATGGCCATGGATGTTGTGAGCGCCGCATGGTCGCGCGCATAGGGTGTCAGCATCAGGATCACCCCGCTGAAACCGAAGGCCACCGCCGACCAGCGATACGCGTGAACCTGTTCTTTCAGGAATACTGCCGCGAAGATGACGGTAATCAACGGAGCCACGAACGCGATGGCAGTAAAGTCAGCAATCGGAATCCGGGCCAGCGCGGCAAACGTGCAGAACGTGCCGACGACACTGAAGACACCGCGCAGCAGGTGTTCCGATGGCCGCTGGGTCCGCAGGGCGCCCTTGAGTTGTCCGCGCCAGCCGAACACGATCAGGATCGGGATCAGCGCGAATATCGAGCGGAAAAACGCCACCTGCCCTTCCGGATACGCTCCGCCCAGATAGCGCACCTGCGCACCCATGACGGCGAACATCAGCGTGCTGGCGACCTTGAACGAAACGGCTTTGACGATGTTCATGGAAAAATGCGGGATTTCTGCAAGAATTGCGGCCCGACAAAGCACGCGGCGGCAGCCCGGAAAACCCCGCTTCCAACATGGCTTGCTGCCCGGCCATGCGGGCGGCTCCCGAGTGGAACAACCCAGCGCTCAGGTCTTCTTTTTCGGCCGCACTGGACCGTCCACGGCGGGCAAGGACTTGAGATAGCCGGCCATCGCCGCGAGATCCCCGTCGTTCAATTGCGATGTGTTCTTGATGACCCGCGCCATCGAGCCACCGGCGGTGTCGCCATCGGGCAATTCGCCGGTCTTGAGGAACCAGGCGATTTCCTTTTCCGTCCAGTCCTTGAGCCCCTTCTGGGTGATGTTCGGAACCCACCCCTCGCCTTCAGGATTCGGCCCGCCGGCAAAGCGTTGCGAAGACACGATGCCGCCAAGGAAATTGCGGGGGCTGTGACACTCGGCGCAATGGCCGAGGCCGTTGACCAGATACGCGCCGCGATTCCACGCCGCTGATTGTTTCGGATCCGACGTGAACGGCTTGTCATCCACGAACAGGAACTTCCATCCGCCCACCAGCCGGCGAATATTGAACGGAAAGTTCATGTTGTGAGGGCGCGGACGGCCGGAGAGCGGCGGCAAGGTTTTGATGTAGGCGAACAGGTCGCGGATATCGTTG
>CDFE01039416.1:33168-45366 GCA_000826465.1 Acanthamoeba mauritaniensis | reverse complement strand
GACGCCGTAGAGAGCCGCGCCCGGCCTCACCAGATCAAACTGGAATTGCGGCCCAAGAAAAATGCCCGAGGAATTCGCCAGCGAGGCGGGGACGCCGGAAAACAGCGATGCGATTTCGCGGAACGCCGCCACCTGCCGCCCGTTCGCCGGATCGTGGAGCATTTCGGCGCTGGTGAGATGGCTCATCACCAGCGAGATGCCGTGATTGCCGTTCTTGATACGCGGCAGCAGTGCCTGCGCTTCCATGATGCGGAAGCCAAGGCGATTCATGCCGGTGTCGATGTGGATCGCAGCTTGACCGTCCCAGCCGCTGGTCTTGCGGAACGCGTCCCACTCGGCGAGTTCGGTGGCATCGCCGATCACCGGGCGGCAATCAATCTTCGCGTACTGGTCGCCGGCGCCCGGAAAGAATCCATCGAGCACGTAAATCGCGGACGTTGACGTGACCTCTCGCGCCGCGCGCGCCTCATCGAGGGTCGCGACGAAGAACGTCCGGCAACCAGCCTTCGCCAGCGCGCGGGTCACCTGCGTAATGCCGCAGCCATAGGCATCGGCCTTCACGACGGCGGCGCAATCCGCAGGGACGGCCTGACTGTTGAGCTTGCGCCAGTTGGTGACGATGGCGTCGAGATCGATGGTGAGAATGCCGGTGGCGCCCGGTGGTACGGGCGCGTCTGCGGCAGTTGCAGCAACGGTGTTGTCAGGAGATTTGATGTCGGAATCAGGAGTCATTGGCCCGGGCGAAAAGGTTTGCAGCGAGTTGATTCAGAAGTTGAACCGACTCTAGCACACTCTTTGCGCGTGGACGTACAGCCGATCAGTTACCAAATCGCTCAGGCAACTGGGCGTCCGGCGCGAGATCACCGAAGCGCGTGACACTGGCGTCGAACTGCAGATTGATGGTGCCGGTGGGGCCGTGACGCTGCTTGCCGATGATGACTTCGGCCTTGCCGTGCACCAGCGACATGTCGAGTTGCCACTTTTCGTGTTCGGGGGTGCCGGGGCGCGGTTCCTTGCTCTGCAGATAGTATTCCTCGCGATAGACGAACAGCACGACGTCGGCGTCCTGTTCGATCGATCCCGATTCACGCAAGTCCGAGAGTTGCGGGCGCTTGTCGTCGCGGCTTTCGACCTGACGCGACAGCTGCGACAGCGCGATGATCGGAACGCTCAGCTCCTTGGCCAGAGCCTTGAGGCCGGTGGTGATTTCGGTGATTTCCTGCACGCGGTTGTCCGAGCGGCGGCCCGATCCCGACAGCAGCTGGATGTAGTCGATAATCAGAAGGTCGAGACCCTTCTGCCGCTTCAGCCGCCGCGCGCGGGCGGTAAGCTGCGAGATCGAAAGACCGCCGCTGTCATCGACGTAGAACGGCAGGTTCTGCATTTCGATGGAATGGTCGCGGATCTTGTCGAAATCGGATTCACTGATGCCGCCACGGCGGATCGAACTTGACGAGATGCCGGTGCGCTCGGCGAGAATACGCGTGGCGAGCTGTTCGGCCGACATTTCGAGAGAGAAGAAGCCGACGACGCCGCCATCGACGGATTTCATATGCCCGTCTGGCTGAATTTCGCCGCGCCACTTCTGCGCGATATTAAACGCAATGTTGGTTGCAAGCGCGGTCTTGCCCATGGCCGGGCGGCCGGCAAGGACGATCAGGTCGGATGGTTGCAGGCCACCCATCTTGATGTCCATGTCGCGCAGGCCGGAGGCCAGTCCCGACAGGTTGCCGTCGCGGCTGTAGGCGGCCGCAGCCATATCGACGGCGACCGTCAATGCCTGCGAGAATTTCTGGAAGCCGCCGTCGTAACGTCCGGATTCGGCAAGGTCGTAGAGCTTTTTTTCGGCGTCCTCGATCTGTGCGCGGGGCGCGAAGTCCACCGGCGCGTCGAACGCGACGTTGACCATGTCTTCGCCGACGCGAATAAGGTCGCGCCGGATCGAGAGATCGTAGACGGTGCGCCCGTAATCCTGCGCGTTGATGATGGTCGTGGCTTCGGCGGCGAGGCGGGCAAGATATTGCGCGACAGTCATGCCGCCGATGTCGGTCTCCGCCGGAACGAATGTCTTGAGCGTCACAGGGGTCGCGATCTTGCCGGCGCGGATCAGGCTGGCCGCGGTCTCAAATATCAGCGAGTGGATCGGCTCGAAGAAGTGCTTTGGCTCTAGGAAGTCCGAGACGCGGTAAAATGCGTCGTTGTTGACCAGAATGGCGCCGAGAAGTCCCTGTTCGGCCTCGATATTATGGGGCGCAACCCGGTAAGTCGGCGTGCCGGCTTCCGGCGCGAGCTTGATAATGTTCGAATCGGTAATCGCCATTGACGTTTAATGATCTTTTATTCGGATGAAAGTGGGGCAGGCGGACGCACAAAGCGGACTGCTACCTAATACTTTCAGAGTCGCTGGCGAAATGCTTCAGGAGAACTATCCCCACTGTTCATCGCCGGAAAGAAAACACAGGCGGGGCTTGATTTGCGACAGACGATGGTTTTGTACGCATCCAGAGAAACGCTCGACATCACTGTTTCAGATTTGCTTCAAACGGCGGCCGCAAGTGGCTGACTTGCAAGACGAGATGGCGATGGAAGGAGCGGAGTTCCAGAAAACCTGTCGTAAAACAAAGCGCCGCCTCCAACTGGGAAGCGGCGGTATCGCGAAGAAATGGAGGAAAGGGACAGGATTCGAACCTTCGACACGGTTTCCCGTGTGCCGCGTTAGCGGTGCCTTAAGCCACTCAGCCACCTTTCCAAGACTTCAAAACTTGGAGGCCCAGCCTGGATTTGAACCAGGATGTGAAGCGTTTGCTGCGCTCCCGCGTAGTCTTTCCGCCACCGGGCCATGCACCGAACGTGCAGCAAGGACCGGCTGCGCGCAATCGAAGATCGAGTCGTTGGTTAATGTCCGCGCCGGCGTCGCGGTGATATGGCGGATTGAGCTGCCACTGGATTCAACCTAGGTTTCGGCCGTATGCGGCGATCCTGGCTAACGGGCCGGGCTCTAAGGCGCTTCTTTATCCCCTGAAACGAGAGGTTCAAAAATGGCTACGAGCGTGAAGCAGTTGATGGCTGAAGCTAACGCCGTTGTGCCGAAGATCACTCCGGCCGAGACGCGCGAGATGATTGCGAAAGGCAATACACTGGTGATCGACGTGCGCGATGCGCACGAGGTGGAGAAGAGCGGCAAGATTGCCGGGGCTGTCAATGTCTCGCGCGGCATGCTGGAATTCCGCGCCGATCCTGAATCGCCTTATCACGACAAGGCTTTCGCCAAGGACAAAACCGTTATCGTCTATTGCGCGTCTGGTGGCCGATCCGCGCTGAGTGGCAAGGTTCTCAAGGATTTGGGTTACGGCGACGTCTTCAACGCTGGCGCCTTCAAGGACTGGGCGGAAAGCGGTGGGGCGGTCGACAAAGCCTGATCCCCTTACGGCGTCCGCATCCCGGATTGGTTTATTCGCCAGCAAGCCGCAGCACAGGACGCTTCGCTGCCTCGACCTCGCGCAGGCGCTGTTCCTCGCGGGTGATGTAATCACGCGTGATCGGAACCACGCCCTGACGTTTGCTGAGCTGGATCTGGAACACCATCACGCTTTGCTTGCGGAACGACATCTCGGATGATGCGAGATAGAATTCCCACATCCGGACAAAGCGTTCGTCGTACAGTTTCGCAGCTTCCTCACGGCGGGCGAGGAAGCGTTCGCGCCAGGCTTTCAGCGTCTCGGCGTAGTGCAGCCGTAGGACTTCGATATCATCGACCAGCAGTCCGGCCCGCTCGACCGCAGGCAGCACTTCGGACAACGCCGGAATGTAGCCGCCGGGGAAAATGTACTTTGCTATCCATGGATTGGTGATGCCGGGGCCTTCCGAGCGTCCAATCGAATGCAGCACCATCACGCCGTCATCGGCGAGAAGTTCCGCGCAGCGCTTGAAGTAGGTGTCGTAATAGTCGACGCCGACATGTTCGAACATGCCAACGGAAACGATGCGGTCGAACGGACCCGGCGTCTCGCGATAGTCCTGTAACCGGAATTTGGCACGGTCACTCAGATTCAGTTCACCAGCGCGCGCGTTGGACACGCCGAGTTGTTCTTCGGACAGGGTGACACCGGTGACATTCGCGCCGGTCATCCCCGCGAGGTAAAGGCCAAGGCCCCCCCAGCCAGAACCGATGTCAAGCACGTGGTGGTCGGGCTTGACCAGCAGCTTGGCAGCGACGTGGCGTTTCTTGGCAAGCTGCGCGTCGTCGAGCGTCGAATCCGGCGTCTCGAAGTAGGCGCAACTGTATTGCATGTCGGCGTCGAGGAAGAGGCGATACAGCCGCCCGTCGAGATCGTAGTGGCTGGCGACGTTGCGCTTCGAGCGCTCGGGCGGATTGAATTGCTGCCAGTGCCGGATCAGGTAGCGGAGCCACCAGCGAACCCTGGACCAGCGCGGCACCAGATCCGGCTGACCGAGCACGATTTCCAGAAGATCGGTCATCGACCCGGTTTCGACCACAAACTCGCCGTCGGTGTAGATTTCGCCCAGTGCAAGTTCCGGGTCGAGCAACAGGTGACGTTCGGCCTCCTTTGTCAGAAACCTCACCGCGACCGACTTCCCTGTGCCGTCGCCGCAGGTGAAGGTGGCGCCGCTCGACGTTGTGAACGTCACCGAGCCCCGGCGGATGAACTGGCTCAGGAAAAACCGTAGCAAGCGATCTATCGAACGCATGTCCAACGATCCAAAGTGGTCTCACATCACCTGAATGTTGGGAGTTTTTGCTCCGGATTCAATCGCAATTTGCCATAGGCGGCGGTCGCGGAAGGCTGCTCTGCGTTTTTGTCCGGTGAGTCGGGGGCGGCATGCCAAAAAGGTGGGTTGGGTGCCGGGCGCACGCAGTTGCGAAGTGTCCGTTACGGGGGCCATCGCTGATCGCTTTTCCCGGTGAGGTCAGGGCTCGGGATCTTTGTTTTTTCTCCGGCTGTTGCGGTGATAGTCTATTACCGAGTCCTGGGCGTGCCGGGACCGTGGCCGGAGTGGTGCTTGTGATCACTTGGCGCGGCATCGTTGTCTTGATGTCCGCCGGACTTTTGTTCGGTGCCGTGAGCGCATCCGCGCAACATCAGCACCCGCCGCAGGACGAGGAAATCCACGAGAAGTTTTATTCGACTTGGATGAGGCCGGATAACCCTCATCTATCCTGCTGTAGTCAACACGACTGCTACCCGACCGAAGCCCGCATCGAAGGCGACATCTGGCTTGCCAAGCGCCGTGAAGACGGGAAGTGGCTTCGTGTTCCTCCTCAGAAAGTCGAGCAGAAGCGCGACAATCCCGACGGGCGTAGCCACCTCTGCGCCCCCAGACCGGAGCGTGCGTATAGCGCGGATGTCTACTGCTTCACCCCCGGCAGCGGAATCTAGTTCGGCCATCAGCCGGGCCGGAACGAAGCTCGGCAGTATCAACAACGTTACCCTGATGCGAAATCTCGGTGCTTCCATTCGCGGCATAATCCGCTAAAGGTGACCGCGAGGTCGGGGGCAGGGTGGACCGCCGTCTGTCCTTGGCTGGCGATGAATCTGGAGATCTTGGATGTTGAGCCGAGCGCTCATTTTGGCGGCGGTGGCTTTTGTGTTGGGCTGTTTCGGGGCGATCCCGGCGGACGCTCAAAATCTTGAAGCCGGCAAGCCTCCCTCCCAGATTTTCTCCAGCACCTGCTCGCTGTGCCATAAAAGTTCGCGCGGACTGCTGAAGAGCGTCTCGCCCGGATCGCTGCCAAGCTTTTTGCGCCAGCACTACACCACGAGCACCGACATGGCCGCGGCCATGAGCGCTTATGTCCTCTCCAATGGCGCCGCCAACGCGGCGCCGGGCGGAGGAAATCTGACCAGGCAGGGTCAGGAGGCGAAAAGCGGCCCGAAACCGGAGCCCGGCCCCGAACAGGCGGCCAAGGGTCGCAAACCACCGACACAAGAAGCAGCCAGACCGGATGCCGATGGATTGCAGAACGGTGCGCCTGACTCTCAAACCGCGGCGGCTCGCCAGAAGGCTGCGGCCGAGCGCCGGGCGGCTCGGCAGGCGGCCCGGGAGGCCGCCAAGGCCGGGAAGGACGGGTTGCCGCCCAAGATCGAAGCCCGGCACGAGGCGCCGAAAGACGAGCCCGCTGCGGAGGCCAAACCCGATGCTGGCAAGCCTGAACCCGCCAAGGACGCCGACAAGAGCGAAACAGCCAAGGCCGAGGGAACGCGCGCGGACCCGGTGCCTGCCGTGACGCCTGCGCCGAAGGAAGCCGTGAAGCCGGCCGAGGTGGCCGCAGCGCCCCCGAAGGACGATGTTCCCTCGGGTCCGTTGACCATCGACATCGGCCCCGCGCCGCCTCCGCCAGCGCCGGTGGTCCCGGTTGGACCGCCGCCGGTTCCCGCTGGCAAGCCTGAACCACCGATCTCCCGTTAAAGCCTGAATTCGGATGCGGATGCGGATGCGCCCGCGTCCTGCCTGACGATTGCTGCCTTGACTAGAGTTTTGCTCTAGAGCAATACTCCATGATCACGAGGACGATAGCGATGGCCGGTGTGCGCGACGATCTGCTAACGGCGGCTTTGGCGGTGTTCGATCAGGACGGTTTCGAGGGCGCGACGGTCGCTGCGATCCGTGAACGGGCCGGGGCTTCCAACGGCAGCTTCTTCCACTTCTTCGGCTCCAAGCGCGAGCTCGCGGGCACGCTGTTTCTCGAAGTGCTGCGGCGCTACCACATCGCTATGCTCGATGTAATTGAACCGCCGCCCGGCGCGGAGGAGGGCATCGCGCGTTTGATCCGCACGCATCTGGCGTGGGTCGTCGACAATCGGCGCGAAGCCAATTTTCTGTTCGAGATATCGCGCAGCGAATGGGCGCAGGATGTGCGTGACGCGCGCATGGCGCGCAACGCGACGGTCGCGGAAGGCGTGGAAGCGTGGCGCGCACCGCTGGTTGCGAGCGGTGAACTGCTGCCGATGCAGGCTTCGCTGTTCTTCAGCCAGATTATCGGTCCGGCTCAATTCGTTTGCCGCGCATGGCTATCGGGCCGCGATCCGTCCGATCCGCGTGATCATGCCGATGTGTTGATCGCATGCGCCGTTCGCGCATTGACGGCAAAGGGAGAGCAATAATGCTTCAGACAGATACGGAGTTCACGCCGATCGCGGCGCACATCCGCAACAACGTCATGCGGCAAGGATTCATGACTCATGTCGGCGCGGAGGTGACCGATCTCACGCGTGGCGGCTGCGTTCTGTCAGTGGATCGCCGGCCAGAGCTGTTACAGCAGAACGGGTTCTTCCACGGCGGCGTCACCGCATTCCTGATCGACAATGCGACCACGATTGCGGCCGCGACGGTGAAGGGACAAGCGGCGCTGACCGCCGAGTACAAGTTGAATCTGCTCGCACCGGCGTCGGGGGATCGATTGATCTGTCGCGCGCGCGTCGTGAAGCCGGGACGGCAAGTGTCGGTCGTCGCTGCTGATGTTTTCTGCATCATCGATGGCGCAGAGAAACATACCGCCACCGCGCTGGCATCGATTGCGATGATCGATCAGGCCATCGCGCCGAAGGTTGTCAGCTAGACAAAAAGCCCGGCCTCATGTGAGACCGGGCTTGTTTGAACGGAACAGACACATCCTCGATGTCATCACCGGGCTTGTCCCGGTGATCCCGATTGATCAGGCACCGTGCTTTCATGATCGGGATGGCCGGGACATAGGGCGAGCGAAGCGACGCCGTCCTTCGGGCGGCTATGCCCGGCCATGACGGAACATCGGTGTGCTTACTTCTCTTCGGCAGGCGCTTCGGCCGGTTCGGCGGCCTCGTCGTGATGGGCTTCCGGATCGAAGAATTCGCCGGCGGCGGCGATGGCTTCGGCAGCCGCGTCGCGATCTTCCTGACGGCTGTTGACGTCTTCGCCGCGGTTGATGCGCTCGGCTTCAGCATCGGAGCGAGCAACCGTCGTCGAGACATGGACTTCGACTTCTGGATGCACAGCGATGGTGATCTTGTGCTGGCCGATGGTCTTGATCGGCGCGTCGAGCAGCACCTGCTGGCGGCTCAGCGAAACGCCGTCGGCTTCGAGCGCCGCCATGATGTCACGCACCGAGACCGAGCCGTAAAGCTGGCCGGTTTCCGACGCCTGACGGATGATGACGACGTTGCGGCCGTCGATCTTCTCGGCGACCTTGGTGGCTTCGCCCTTGGCCTGAATGTTCTTGGCCTCGAGATCGGCCTTCATGCCGTCGTACTTTTCGCGGTTTTCCTTGGTCGCGCGCAGTGCCTTGTTACGCTTGAGCAGGAAGTTGCGGGCGAACCCGTCCTTCACTTTGACCACATCGCCCATCTGGCCGAGCTTGGCCACGCGTTCCAGCAGAATGACTTCCATTTGAGTTCTCCGTTGATGTCTGAGTTGAGTTGAAGATGTTGCGTTCAGGTTGAAGATCAGGAGGTCGGCAGGGGCGGTGGCCCGCGCCGATTCCAGTAGGCTTGTCGAATTCCCAGAACGGCATCGGCGAGGCCGAGACCGATCATTCCAATCAGCGGCCAGCCGATGAACAGCGTGCCGGCGTAGGCGGCGCCCAGTACGAAGGCGCGGCCCGAAAACGCCTGCGTCACGGTATGCAGCACCGCGAATCCGGTGAAGGCGTATGCCATCAGCAGCGCAGCACTGACGATCTGCGCGATCATCGCCAGCAGTCCGCCGGTAAAGCAGAGCACGACGGCGACCAGCAGCGCGCCGAGCACTGTCTTCGGCAACGTCGTGGTGCGCAGATCGGGCCACGGGCGCATCAGGCGGCCGGATGTGGTCGTGATCTTGGCGGCGAGCCACAGATTGAGCGTCAGCGTGATCATGGCGATGATCGTCGCGACACCGGGCGCCACCGCGACCAGTGCATCGACCACCCGCTCGCTTTCCCCCGCCGGGGTGGCAGTTCCGCGGCCGCCGATGATGCGAAGCAGACCACGGCGCAGCGCGGAGGTGATGGTCTCCGCGTCAGTGCCGAGCGTGAGCAGGGCGCTGATCGTGGTGAGGGTCGCGAACGCTGCGGTCCACACCAGGATGCGGCCGGTCGGATACCAGTCCAGCGCCGGCGCAAGATTTGCGAGCTGTGGATCGTTTGAGACCGGGCGCGCCAGCAGCGTTAGATATCCGAGCCACCATGCGGGCAGCGCGATGGTCAGTGCGAACGCCGCCATATAGGGGAAGCCGAAAATGCCGCCGAGGCCGAGCGCGGCGACAATCCCGCCGATCAGTGCGGTGGCGGATCCCCAGCCGAGCGCGGCGACCATCAACGGCAGCGGCGCGAGGTAAAACAGCACGATCGAGATCAGCGCGCCGGACACGATCGACGCGAACATCAACGCCGACGCAAGGCCGGCCGCGACTGCTATGAGGATGCCCGTCATCATCAGCTGTCCTGCTCCTTTCGAGCAGTTAGAGGTTCCTTGAACCCCAACCATCCACCGTGGGACGACCCGCAGTGTTATGAGAATTAGAGAAAAAGCGAGCGCGCGGAGGCCGCGCGCTCGCGGTATCGTTTTAGCGGATCACGTAAGGCAGAAGGCCGAGGAACCGCGAGCGCTTGATGGCGCGGGCGAGTTCACGCTGCTTCTTTGCCGACACGGCCGTGATGCGGCTCGGCACGATCTTGCCGCGCTCGGACACGTAACGCATCAGCAGCTTCGAATCCTTGTAGTCGATCTTCGGCGCGTTCGGGCCCGTGAACGGGCACGTCTTGCGGCGGCGGAAGAACGGACGGCGTGCACCTGCTTCAGCCATGGTTCTTACTCCTCTACCGACGCGGTTGCGTCTTCATCACGTGGACGGCGCGGACCACGGTCACCACGGAAGCCGCCGCCTTCGCGGTCGCCGCCACGGAATCCGCCGCCTTCGCGATCGCCGCGGAAGCCGCCGCCACCGCGCTCGTCGCGGTCACGCTCGGCCTTGCGCATCATGGCGGAGGGACCTTCCTCCAGCTCGTCGACGCGAACGGTGAGATAACGGATAACGTCTTCGTTGATGCGTTCCTGACGCTCGATCTCGGCGACCACCGCTGCGGGGCCGTCGATGTTGAGCAGCATGAAATGAGCCTTGCGGTTCTTGTTCATGCGATAGGTGAGGGAGCGCACGCCCCAGTTCTCGGTCTTGGTGACCTTGCCGCCGAGACCTTCGATCACGCCGGTAATCTGCGTGGTGAATTCTTCGACCTGCTGGGCGCTCGCATCCTGACGCGCGAGAAAAACATGCTCGTAAAGAGGCATGGGAGTCCTTTCCAGTGTTAGCGCGGTTCCTGGCGGCAAGCCCTTCGAGACCCTTCGGAAAGGACTCGATATTGCTCAGAAGGCGGAAGCACGGGACGACGGACCGACTGGCCCTGCCGCATCAATCAAACTGGAATGTCAGACTGGTGAGACCGTCCGTTCAGCTCCCGGCCGGGATCCACGGATGGCGCGGTTATAAGGATTCTGAGGGTGTTTGCAAGGCGCTGGATGGACCGGATGGCCGCCAAATCTGCCTTGATCTATTTGTTTGTATGCCATACAAACAAAGCAACATCGAATAGCTCAGGCGACCTTGGTTGCGAGAGTGCGGATGAAAGCCAGACCTGCCAGCGGTGGCATTCGCGATCCGAAACACGCATCCCGTGCGACCCGCACGGCGGGGCGGCAGATGCGGTCGCAGCTGCTCGATGCCGCCAGCAGCCTGTTCAAGGAACGCGGCGTGGCGGGCGTTTCGATCGCCGAAATCGCAGCAGCAGCAGACGCTTTCCCGAGCCAGATCACCTACTACTTCCGTACCAAGGAAGCGCTGTTCGTCGAGGCGGCCTGCCGCGACGTGCTGTATGTCGCTCGGGCCGCCGAGCAGAACGCGGGCAAACAGCTTTCGCCGAATGATTACACCCGTTCGCTGGTCGAAAGCGTGATGCGGACGGATGCCGTCGGCTTCTTCGTCGAAGCGATGACACTGACTCGCCGCCGCCAGGATTTGGCTCCGCTGGTGGAGCGCACAGTCGAGCGGCTGCACTCCGAAGGGTTGCGCGCCTACGCCGCGGAGATGATCGCCCGCGGATGGCATTCGCGCCTCGATCCGGAAACGAGCGCGCGGCGCTTCTGGGCGATCACGATCGGCGTGACTATAGAGGGGCACGCGATGGGGCGATCCTTCGAGGATCTTGTCGCCGAGATGCTGCGCCTGCTTGGACCCCAGGCCGATGTCGCCGCCGATGGCGCGCGGCTCCGGCTCGTCGCCGCGGATTCCGCCGAACAACCGTCATCCGATAACAAGGAGAAGCGCAAATGACCGCTCCACGCATCCGTGCACGTGACCTCATGACCGAGCAGGAATTGGTGGAGGTTCGCACGCGCTCGACGTGGAAGGGTGTCGCGCTGATCGCGCACGCCTGGGCTCTCATCCTCGGATCGATTGCGATGGTTGCGGTGTGGCCGAATCCCTTCACGTTTCTGCTGGCGGTCGGCATCATCGGCTCGCGTCAGCTTGGCCTTGCGATCCTGATGCATGACGGGGCGCATGGCAGTCTCGCGAACGGCGACAGACTGAATATGTTTCTCAGCCAGTGGTTCTGCGCCTATCCAGTTTTCGCGGAGACGCGGGCCTATCGCCGCTATCACCTTCAGCACCACGCTCATACGCAGCAGGACAATGACCCCGACCTGATCCTGTCAGCGCCGTTTCCGATCACGCAGCCCAGCTACCGACGGAAATTCTGGCGCGATATCACCGGCCAGACCGGTTACCAGCAGCGCAAGGCGCAGTTTCTGAATGCGATTGGCGAGCCCGCATGGACGTTGCGGCGACGCGCTGCGAATTTCTGGGAGAAACTCGGCCCGCAAATGGTGGTCAATGCGATTTTGTTCGCAGGACTCGCGCTGGCAGGGATCTGGTGGGCTTATCCGTTGCTCTGGCTCACGCCTCTGATGACGTGGATGATGGTGATCAGCCGCGTTCGCAACATCGCGGAGCACGCCGTCGTGCCGGACAGCAACGACCCGCTACGCAACACGCGCACCACGCGCGCGGGATTCCTCGAACGGCTGTTCGTCGCGCCATACTACGTCAATTACCATATCGAGCATCATCTGCTGTTCTATGTGCCTTGCTACAATCTGCGGCGCGTGCACGAAATTCTGACGCGCGGTCCGCATGCCGGGCGGATGGAAGTGCAGCCGAGTTACGCCG
>CDFE01039416.1:22366-33147 GCA_000826465.1 Acanthamoeba mauritaniensis | reverse complement strand
GAAGGATCAGGATCGGCCGGGCGAGCTTGCCAGCAACGTGCGGCGCGCGCGTGCCGGCGCGGTGGTCGACGGCAACCAGGCGGCATCAGGCTTCTAGGCCTCGGGTGACGGTTGCAACACCGCGACGAGTCGGGCGGATTCTTTCAGTTCGCGCCGCCTATTTGATATTGGCTGGCTTGGGCGCCCCTGCGTTGTCAGGGGGGCCGACGATCGGAATCACTTTGCCGACGTCCATGAGTTGGCTGGAATAAGCCAAGGCGCCGGCGAGAATGACAACGCCGACGGCCACGCCCCAGAGAAACTTATGATAGGCGCGCCTGCCGCCGACTGTGTCATCCCTATCATTGCTCATGATCAGCGCCGTTCCGACATCGGATGCGGTCTCGCCATGCCCGTTGTTCCAGGCGGTGCCTTGTCCGTTGCGGCGACGACGGTCGGGTTACTGTCGAAGGCGGTCACCAGTGCCGCTCCGAATACCGCAAGCAGAACAGCTGCGAAAATCAAGACAGGTGCCAAGGCTAATGTTTGTGGCTTGCGAGGATCTTGTTCCATGTGCGCACTCCACTGAGCGCCCCAAGGTAGAACGCGTTCGTGGAGACCGGGTTCCGCCCGGTTACGCTCATCTCGGTCAGTGGCCTGCCGGTCCGCTGGGCGACCCGTTCAATGGCCGAATGGTTCCATGCAATGGCGGGCGGCCGCGCCGCAGCTTGACACCCGGCGTCCCGGCGGTGTCTTACGGCCTATCTTTTCAGGGGACTTCCATGACAGCAGCATTCACCTTTCCGGGACAGGGATCGCAGACGGTCGGTATGGGCAAGGCGCTCGCCGACGCATTTCCGGCGGCCAGGGCCGTGTTCGACGAGGTCGATGCGGCGCTGGGGCAGAAGCTCACCGCGGTCATCTGGGACGGCCCGGCGGAGACTCTGCAGCTGACCGAGAACGCGCAGCCGGCGCTGATGGCGGTGTCGCTGGCGACGCTGCGCGTGCTGGAGACCGAGGCGGGGATCGACATTGCGCGGGACGCGGCGTTCGTCGCAGGTCATTCGCTTGGCGAATACTCCGCGCTGGCCGCGGCTGGAAGCTTCTCCATCAGCGACACCGCGAAGCTGCTGCGCACGCGCGGTCTCGCGATGCAGAAGGCCGTGCCGGTAGGTGTCGGCGCGATGGCCGCTCTGCTTGGCCTCGACTACGAAGCCGCGGTTGCGGTGGCGGAAGAAGCTGCTCAGAACGAGGTCTGTCAGGCCGCCAACGACAATGGTGGCGGGCAGGTGGTTGTCTCCGGCGACAAGGCCGCCGTCGAGCGCGCACTGGAAATCGCAAAGACCAAGGGCGCCAAGCGCGCGATGCTTCTTCCTGTTTCCGCGCCGTTCCATTGCCGCCTGATGCAGCCTGCCGCCGACGCAATGGCGCAGGCGCTGGCCGGAGTGACTATCAACAAGCCGAAGGCGCCGCTGGTCTCCAACGTGCTGGCGTCTGCGATCACCGATCCGGACGAGATCCGCAAGCGCCTCGTCGAACAGGTCACCGGCACCGTGCGCTGGCGCGAGAGCGTTGCGTACATGGCGAGCAACGGCGTCACGCATTTCCTCGAAATCGGCGCCGGCAAGGTGTTGTCTGGTCTGGTCAAGCGCATCGCGGACGGTGCAGTGGGAGTGTCGGTCGGCGGACCGGGCGACATCGAAGCCGCGAGGGCGGCTATCGCGGCGGCGAAATGAGTTTCTGACGCCGTTGTCGCGGGTGATGATCCGGAAGGGCTGGTTTTTGCACCTTACAAAACCGAAAATCTCGCATATATTGGTACTGTCGCAAGACGATGGCGCTGAATCTCAACGCGGACAATAAGTAGACCCGGGGGGCAGTACCCCGGCGCCTCCACCAGAAGCGGTTAGAGCTTAAAGGTCTCGGTTCCTGAACCGTTTCTGATGGGGGCGAAATAGGTTCGATGCTTGTTATGAAGCCTTGAAGTGTGCCCGGCATGATACCGCCGTTATCGGGTCAAAACCTAAATGCAAACGATAACGTTCGCATGAATGAAGTGCGCCTCGCGGCGTAACCATTCGGGGTAGGTCCACCTAGCAACAGAACGGCCATGGCCGCGTCACCTTCGGGTGGCGCGGCTTTTATTTTGGAAAGCGCGATCTGCGACGCCCTGACGCATCATCGCGTCACTGCGTGCGGCGACGACGGCCGTCTAAGATGTCCTCTCAAGGAGGAGAACTTGAAGAAGAAAGCCAAGCCGGAAGCTCACGTTCAGTATCACAAGGACGGCAGCGTCTGGGCGCGCGGTCAAACGCTCGACGGAGCGATGACCGGTTATTGGGAATGGTTCCGAAAAGACGGCGTGCGCATGCGCTCGGGGCACTTCGAACTCGGCGAGCGGGTCGGAGAATGGACCACGTATGACACGAGCGGCAAGGTCTACAAAGTCACCACCATGAAGCCGAAAAAGAAACCGAAATGACCTTAGCTATCTTGTTTCTGGCCCGCGCAGGCGTGCAGCATTGTCGCCTTCAGGCAGCGTCAGATCGCTCTCGTCTTTCAAGCCCACCCCAGTGAGGCCGCGGCCCAGTGCCTCGCGCGCCAGCCACGCCAGCTTGAATGCCGCTGCGGCGTAGCTCAGTCCTTCCGGACGTACGTTGGAAATGCAGTTGCGTCCGGCATCGTTGCGCCCACGGAACGGCGCGTGGGTGATGTAAATGCCGAGGCTATCCGGTGAACTCAGGCCCGGCCGTTCGCCGACCAGCATGATCGACAGCTTCGCCTGCAACAGTTCTGCGATCTCGTCGGCGATTGCGACCCGCGCCTGCGTGGCGACAATCACCGGCGCCTGCTTCAGTTCGCTGGCGAGATGCGGCTTCAGCGCGGCGAGCAGGGATATGGCGTGACGGTCCACGGCCAGAGACGACAGTCCGTCGCCGATCACAATGCAGATGTCGCTTGGCATGATGGGCGCAGCGCGCAATTTCGCGATGTCATCAGGATCGATCATGCGGCCCAGATCAGGCCGCCGCAGATAGGTGGTGCGGTCGGACGCTCGACTATGGATATGTGCGACCGTCCACCCCTGAGCGTGCAGCGCCGCTTCGAGTTTCGGCACGTCCAGTGCGGCGTGTATCGCATCGCGCGCCATGGCATGCGCCCAGCCAAAGCGCAGGACTTCGTCAGTCGGCATGCCCGCACCGACGCGCCCAAGAGCAAGCCGCGCCGGCGTGACGCTGCGCCATTCGCTCCAGGGGCTTTCTGTTACAGAAGCATTTTCGTTGTCAGTCATGCGACCAGCGACTTGAGATTGCCCATGCCGCCGAGCAGTGCATTGGGTGAGGGCGGAAGCAGCCGCCCCTCCGCATCGGTGATCTGCATGCGTTGCAACCACGCCTCGAATTCCGGCGCGCGCTTCAGGCCCATGGTTTCGCGCAGGAACAGGGCATCGTGGAAGGAGGTGCTTTGGTAGTTCAGCATCACGTCATCCGCACCGGGAATGCCCATGATGAAGCTGATGCCCGCTGCGCCGAGCAGCACCAGAAGCGTATCCATGTCGTCCTGATCGGCTTCGGCATGGTTGGTGTAGCAAATGTCACAACCGAGCGGCAGGCCGAGCAGCTTGCCGCAGAAATGATCCTCGAGGCTCGCGCGGATGATCTGCTTGCCGTCGTAGAGATATTCCGGACCGATGAATCCAACCACTGTGTTGATCAGCAGCGGGTTGTAGCGCCGCGCCAGCGCATAGGCGCGCGCCTCGCAGGTCTGCTGGTCGACGCCGAAATTGGCGTCGGCAGATAACGCGCTGCCCTGACCGGTTTCGAAATACATCACGTTGTCGCCGACCGTACCGCGCTTCAGCGCCAGCGCCGCGTCCCGCGCTTCGTCCAGAATTTCAGGTGTCACGCCGAAAGAGAGATTGGTCTTCTCGGTGCCGCCGATCGACTGGAACACGAGATCAACCGGCGCCCCGGCCTCCGCAAGATGGATGGTGTTGGTGACATGGGTCAGCACGCAACTCTGCGTCGGGATTTCGAAGCGCTGAATCACTTCGTCCAGCATGCGCAGCATGTTGCCGAGCACCGGCATGCTGTCGGAGACGGGATTGATGCCGATCACCGCATCGCCTGAACCCATCAGCAGGCCGTCGAGCATCGACGCCGCCACGCCGCGTAAATCGTCGGTGGGGTGGTTCGGCTGGAGCCGCACCGACAGATGATTTTCCAGCCCGATGGTGTCACGGAAGCGCGTGATGACGCGGCATTTGCGCGCCACCGCGATCAGATCCTGGTTGCGCATGATTTTGGAAACAGCCGCGACCATTTCCGGCGTCAGGCCGCGCGCGAGTGCGGCAAGAGCTTCCGTTGTTGCCAGCTCGGACAAAAGCCAGTTGCGGAAATCGCCGACGGTCATGTGCGACACCGGCGCGAACGCCTTGGTGTCGTGGCTGTCGATGATCAGCCGCGTGATGTTATCGTCCTCGTAGGGGATCAGCGCCTCGGTGAGGAACTGCTTGAGCGGTACCTCGGCCAGCACATGACGTGCTGCCATCCGCTCCTGCGCGGAGGCGGCGCCGATGCCCGCGAGATAGTCTCCGGAACGCGCAGGACTCGCATAGGCCATCACCTGCTTGAGATCGTCGAACGCGAAGAGCTGGGACTCGATGGCGGTGCGATAGCGCATCGGTGTCTCTCCGCTGCTCCGATTCCAGGGCGTGACAGGCAGGATACCATCAGACCCCGCCTCGGCGTAGGAGGATTGCCTGTTGCGACCGTGAAAGACGCAAGGAAGGTGCCATGGGACCACGGTGGCCCGCCCGACCGGGGCTGTTTTGTGGCAAGAGATTGGGCAGGGGTCATTGACGAACAGCGTTTTCTTGCGGCAAACGGAGCGCAAATCTTTGAGCCGGGGGGTACCCGGGAATTCTCCCAAGGGGGCGATATGTTCGATTTAACAGGCAGGACCGCGCTCGTGACCGGAGCGACCGGCGGCATCGGCGGCGCGATCGCGCGGGCATTGCACGCACAAGGCGCGACGGTTGCCATCTCGGGCACCCGGCGCGAGGCACTCGATACGCTCGCCGGCGAGCTGAAAGAGCGCGTGCATGTGCTGCCGTGCAATCTCTCGGACATGACTGAGGTCGAAGCGCTGGTTCCCGCTGCTGAAAAGGCGATGGGTCAGCTCGACATTCTCGTCGCCAATGCGGGCATTACGCGGGACAATCTTTTTGTCCAGTTGCGCGACGAGGATTTCGACGACGTCATCCGGGTAAATCTCACCGCAACGTTCCGGCTCGCCCGGGCCGCGACCAAGTTGATGATGCGCAAGCGCTTTGGACGAATCATCGCGATCACGTCAGTGGTGGGCGTGACCGGCAATGCCGGGCAGGGGAATTACGCGGCATCGAAGGCCGGCCTGATCGGCATGATGAAATCCGTCGGCGCGGAATATGCGCGGCGCAACGTGACAGCCAACTGCATTGCACCCGGGTTTATCGCGACACCGATGACTGACGTTTTGAATGAAAAGCAACGCGAAGGGGTGCTGGCCAAGGTGCCTGCCGGGCGGCTTGGAACGCCCGAGGACATCGCCGCCGCCGCCGTTTACCTTGCGTCCAACGAGGCGGCCTACGTGACCGGCCAGACCCTTCACGTCAACGGCGGAATGGCCATGATTTAATCCCCGTTCCGCGGGGATTTTGTCAAGCGGGACAGGCCGGTGGACGGGGGCCGGGGCCTTGTGGTCAATTCCGGGGAAGTATGGTAACCGAACGGCACTCGGTTGGGGAAAACGCCATTGCAGGATCGCCAAACCCCGTATATTGCCGTTCCGGCGCTAGCCGCCGTTTTCGGTGACTTCGCCGCTGTGGCGAAGGTACGGGGACGCGTGGTACGGACGGCACGAATTCGCAATTTTTTCGCACCGCGAGGGGCTCGTATCGTTTTGCGGTCGAGTTTAATGGAACAAGCACGAGGTTAAACGATGAGTGAGATTGGCGAGCGAGTTAAGAAGATCGTGGTCGAGCACCTTGGTGTCGAGCCCGAGAAGGTTGTCGATGCTGCCAGCTTCATCGACGATCTCGGCGCCGACAGCCTCGATACCGTCGAACTCGTGATGGCGTTCGAAGAGGAATTCGGCTGCGAAATCCCGGACGATGCCGCGGAAACCATTCTCACCGTGGGCGACGCCACCAAGTTTCTCGAGAAAAACGCAAAGAGCTGACGCCACCGCGCAGCCATGACGACGAGCGGCGGGTTGTAATCGAGCGACCCGCCGTCTTGCTGTCAGAGCGGCGCTTGTTGGCGTTCGCCGATCGAGCCGGAGAAGAACGTATGCGGAGGGTTGTCGTCACGGGTCTGGGCATGGTTTCGCCGCTCGCGAATGGTGTCGAGCAGACCTGGAAACGCATCCTCAATGGCGACAGCGGCGCAAGGCGCATCGACCATTTCGACGTCTCCGACCTGACCTGTCAGATCGCCTGCGTGGTTCCGCGTGGCGACGGCACCAACGGCACTTTCAATCCGGATGACTGGATGGAGCCGAAGGAGCAGCGCAAGGTCGACGATTTCATCATTTTCGCGATGGCGGCTGCGAGCCAGGCGCTCGACGATGCCGACTGGCATCCGGCCACCGAAGAAGACCGCTGTGCCACCGGCACCATGATCGGTTCTGGCATCGGCGGTATCGAGGGCATCGGTGAAGCTGCAGTCATTCTGAAGGAGCGCGGACCGCGCAAGCTGTCGCCGTTCTTCATTCCCGGCCGCCTGATCAATCTTGCGTCAGGCTACGTATCGATCAAGCACGGCCTGAAGGGTCCCAACCATGCGGTCGTCACCGCTTGCTCGACCGGCGCGCACGCCATCGGGGATGCGAGCCGCCTGATTGCCTTCGGCGATGCCGACGTGATGGTGGCGGGTGGCGCTGAGTCTGCCGTCAACCGCCTCGCCATGGGCGGCTTCTGCGCGCTGCGCGCGATGGCCACCAAGTTCAACGACAATCCGACCATCGCTTCGCGGCCTTACGACAAGGACCGCGACGGCTTCGTGATGGGTGAGGGCGCGGGCGTTGTGGTGCTCGAGGAGTACGAGCACGCCAAAAAGCGCGGCGCGAAGATTTACGCCGAAGTCGTGGGCTACGGCCTGACCGGCGATGCCTATCACATTACCGCTCCTGCGGAAGACGGCGACGGCGCATACCGCTGCATGAGCGCGGCGATGAAGCGCGCGGGTGTGACGGCCTCCGACATCGACTACATCAATGCGCACGGCACCTCGACGCCGCTCGGTGACGAGATTGAACTTGGCGCGGCACAGCGACTGCTCGGCAACGCGGCCTCGAAGGTTTCGATGTCGTCGACCAAGTCCTCGACCGGCCATCTGCTCGGTGCGGCGGGCGCCATCGAGGCGATTTTCTGCGTTCTGGCGATTCGGGATAATGTCGCGCCGCCGACGATCAATCTCGACAACCCCTCCGTCGAGACGGCGATCGATCTCGTCCCGAACAAGGCAAGACCACGCGACATCAACGTGGCGCTGTCGAATTCATTCGGGTTTGGCGGCACCAACGCGTCGCTGGTCGTCCGGCGCCTCGCAAGCTAAGCGTTTCGAGTTTCAGAATTTAGAGGCTGTAGAAAAAGGGCAGGACTGTCTTCACGGTTTTGCCCCATTCGGACATAATTTCTCTCACGGACGTGCGTATAATACTGAACAATAACATTAATACGTCGGCAGAATTCAGGTTGCTTCGATGAGCCAGAGACCACCTATCGCGCCCCGCAGTCCACGCGCGGCGCTTGAGCCGGAACAGGTTCCGCAGCCACCAAAGCACTCGCAGCGAGCACGAAGCACGTTCGTCGTGGTTGGCAATGCGATCATGACGTTTCTGGTTGTGGCGATGCTGGGCGTCGGAGCCGTGTTTTTCTACGGCAAGAAAACCATGGAAGCCAAAGGCCCGCTGACAGAGGACAAGGTCGTCAACATTCCGCCGCGCGCCGGCATGACCGACATCAGCGACATCCTTCAGCGTGCCGGCGTTATTCCGGCGGATCGCTGGAACCTGACCTTTATCGGCAGCGTGCTGGCGCTCAATGCGCGCTCCGGTTTGAAGTCCGGCGAATATCTGTTCCAGAAGAACGCCAGCCTGCGCGATGTCATCGGTACGATTGTCGATGGCAAGGTGGTGCAGCATTCCATTACGATTCCGGAAGGCCTGACCTCGGAGCAGATCGTTGCCCGGCTTCAGGATAACGATATTTTTACCGGCGCTTTGAAGGAGCAGCCGCGCGAAGGCACGTTGTTGCCCGACACCTACAATTTCCCGCGCGGCACGCCACGCGATCAGGTGATCCACCGCATGCAGCAGGCGCAAAAGAAGGTCCTCGCCGAGGTGTGGGCGCGCCGCAATGCCGATATCCCGGTCCGCTCTCCTGAACAACTCGTGACGCTGGCGTCCATCGTCGAGAAGGAAACCGGCCGGGCCGACGAGCGCAGCCGCGTCGCTGCCGTTTTCACCAACCGTTTGCGTCAGCGCATCAAGCTGCAGTCCGATCCAACCATCATCTATGGCCTGGTCGGCGGCAAGGGCACCCTCGGCCGGCCGATCAAGCGCAGCGAGATCACTCAGCCGTCACCTTACAACACCTATGTGATCGACGGACTTCCACCAGGTCCGATCGCCAATCCCGGCCGCGCGTCGCTCGAAGCGACCGCGAATCCGGCACGCACCCGCGATCTGTTCTTCGTCGCCGACGGCACCGGCGGTCATTCCTTCACCGAAACCTACGACCAGCACCAGAAGGGCGTTGCCAAGCTGCGCGCGATGGAGCGGCAGCAGCAGAACGATACCGTGGATGCCGACGATCAGCCGCCGGTCGCTGCTGTGCCGGCGCCCGCGACAGGCGCGCCGCCTGCCGCGGCAGCTCCCTCAAAACCCCCAGGCGCGGCCCCCAAGGCTGCTCCAAAGGCGGCACCTAAGGCTTCCGCACCCGCCAGCATCATCGCAAACGAGCCGGCGGCGGATGGCGCGGCATCGCGCAAGCGCACCGCAAAGCGCGCCCCGGCTGCGGCGCCTGCCGAGCCGGAGCCCGAAGAAGAGAAGACGCAGTAACGCGGCCTCTCTCTTGCGTGCCTTGCCGATTTCAGGGACAAGCTCAATCCTGACGTGAGCCGGTCTGGCGGTTCGCAAGTCCGCATTTTTCAGGACACCAAGGACGGAGACACTTTCGCGATGGCGCTGTCGAGCATGACCGGCTTTGCGCGAAGCCACGGCACCAGCGGACCCTATGCGTTCGAATGGGAATTGAAATCGGTTAACGCCAAAGGCTTTGATTTCAGGATGCGTCTGCCAGCAGGGTGGGACGACGTCGAGACCGCAGCCCGCAAACGCGCGACCGAACTGCTATCGCGCGGTACCGTCTATGCCAACCTCACCGTCAAGCGTACGGGCGCAGCGTCGATTGTCCGCATCAACGAAGACGTACTGGCGTCGATTCTGAAGGTCGCTTCGGAGATTTCCGCGCGGACCGATGCGGTCGCGCCGAGCGTCGATGGACTGCTTGGGATCAAGGGCGTCCTCGAGGTCGTCGAGCCTGAAAGCGACGAGACTGAAATGCAGGCCGCGCGTGCTGCCGTTTCCGCATCGTTCGAGCAGGCGCTCCAAAGCCTGATCGACATGCGCAAGCGGGAAGGTGTTGCGCTCGGCCAGATCCTGTCCCAGCGCATGGATGAAATCGAACGGCTTGCTCAAAGGGCGGAAGCTGCACCCGGCCGCAAGCCCGAGGCGATCCGTGCGCGGCTCGCTGAGCAGATTACGGCACTGCTGGAGACATCGGATCGTTTCGACGCCGACCGGCTCAGCCAGGAAGCGGTGATGATCGCGGCGAAGGCCGACATACGCGAAGAACTCGATCGCATCGCCTCGCACATCGCGCAGACGCGCGAACTGCTCGGCAAGGGCGGAGCGGTGGGACGGCGGCTGGATTTTCTGGCGCAGGAATTCAACCGCGAGGTCAACACCACCTGCTCGAAGTCGAATGACATCGAACTCACCAATACCGGGCTTGAGATGAAGAGCGTCGTTGAGCAGTTTCGCGAACAGGTCCAGAATCTGGAATAGTAATTTCGGCAGACAGGGATTTGGATGATGGCGGCGGGGGGCACCTTGAGAGATGGTGAGCGGCGCGGGCTGATGTTCGTTCTGTCCTCGCCGTCCGGCGCGGGAAAGTCCACGCTGGCGCGCATGTTGATCGAGAAGATGCACGATCTGCGAATGTCGGTATCGGTGACGACGCGCGCGAAGCGCCCCGGCGAAGTTGACGGCGAGCATTACTATTTCATCGACAAGCCGAAGTTCGACGCCATGGTGAAGGGCAACGAACTGCTCGAGCATGCGCCGGTGTTCGACTATTATTACGGCACGCCGCGCAAGCCGGTGGAGGACGCACTCTCCTCAGGCCAGGATGTGCTGTTCGACATCGATTGGCAGGGGACGCAGCAGTTGCGCGAGAAGGCCCGCGCCGATGTCGTCAGCGTCTTCATCCTGCCGCCGTCGGCGGCCGATCTCGAAAAACGGCTGCATACCCGCGCGCAGGATTCCGATGAGGTTATTCGCGGCCGCATGAGTCGCGCCAGCCACGAACTCAGCCACTGGGCGGAATACGACTACGTCGTCACCAACAGGGATCTCGATGAGGCGTATTCACAGGTCGTGACGATCCTCAAGGCCGAACGCCTCAAACGCGAACGTCAGACCGGCCTGTCGGCTTTCGTCCGCGAATTGCAGAAGCAGTTGGAGAAGTAAGCGGC
>CDFE01039416.1:0-22348 GCA_000826465.1 Acanthamoeba mauritaniensis | reverse complement strand
AGGCGCTACGCCGCCGAACGCTTCGATGCCCGCGCGAGCAACTGTTCGATTTCGTCGGCGGTGTCGTCCAGTACAAGCGGCTCGGGCAGACTGTGCGCGAAGCGCTGCGCCGACGCCGGCAGGAGCGGGTTGTCCTGCACGAGCATTTCATTGGATACGTTCAGATCCCAGATCGGGCGGCGCTGGCCGTAGGTGCGGTCATCTTCACGCGGCTTCGGCCGGAAATATTTGAACAGCAACGGGCCCAGAATCGCCGCGAGCGCCAGCACGCCGACGAGAATACTCAACAGAACCCTGATCGACATGCCCTCGGTCTCGGCAGCCGCGATGGGTTGCTGGGGGCGCGGCGACGCGGTGCCAGTCGTTACCGCAGGCGCAGGTGCGGGCGTTGGAGCCGGGGCTGCAGCGGCCGTTGCGAGACGTTCCGCAGTGAGAGTCGGAGCAGGCTGCGCGGGTTGCGGTATTGCGGCAGCAGGCTGGTCGCTGGCTGAGGCGGCTGCGGTTGGTTCGGGCCAGCGCGTCGCGACGTTCCAGTTCTGCTTGTTTGCCGTCTCAGGCGCCGGCTGGATCGCAGCCGCCTGATTATCATTGCGAACATCGGTGTTGGCGGAGGGGGCCGGCATCGGCGGCCAGGTTGTTTCCGCAAGCGACGGATCTTCATCCGGCGTTCCCGCGGTCAATTCCGCCCGGGCGTTCGCGACGGATTTCTGGATGGGCTTTTTCGCGGCTTCCGGTTTCGGCGAAGGCGCGATTTGTGTCGGAGGAGGCACGTCCTCTTCGGCAGTGTTTGACGACGTTGGTTCAGTTGTCGCTGTTGCCTTTTTCGTCTTCCCGCCCGCGTCTCCGAGATACCAGCACTTACGCTTGGTGCCTTTCTCGATGCGGTAGTACCAGTGTGCGCCCGCCGGAGTTGTGGCCTTTGGAGAGGCCAGACATTCGTCGGCAGCGGTGGCGGCGCTTCCGGATGTCGCGCTGGCGGGGTTCCCCGATGCCGATGTGATGCTGATGATTGAAACGCAGCCGGTGATGGCGGCAAAGGCAATTGCGGCCGTGCGGTTTGACATTCTGTCCCCCTTACGCAACACGAACTCATTCTCGCGTTAGGTTCTCGGTGACAAGTTGGGTCGGAATAGGCCGCAAATCCGGACAGGCTAAGGCTTAATTCGGGCGAGCGCGCAGGGGGCAATTTGCTCAATTCTGGCTGGCATTTGGGAACCTGGATGGCGTAACGAGAGCATGCGCTGCGCCCGTTGCGCCCAACAGTTCGAACATTTGAGGACTTGATCGTTGATCCCGTGGACCCTGCTGGATACCGCGCAAATCCCCGGCGGCGGCGAGCTTCGCCTGATGCGCCGTGGCACTGAATTCTCCATCAAGCTCGGCCAGAACGAACTGATGAACAGCCGCCTCAGCGGCTCGGAGCAGGCGCTGGCCACGCTCGCGTGCAGACGCATCCAGACACGCGAACGGCCACGCATGCTGATCGGTGGCCTCGGCATGGGATTTACGCTGCGTGCAGCGCTTGCCGTGCTCGGCTCCAAAGCCGAGATCGTTGTCGCCGAACTGGTGCCGTCCGTCGTGGCGTGGGCGCGTGGCGAGATGGCGGAGATGTTTGGCGGCAGTCTGACAGATCCGCGCGTCACGATCCGCGAAGAGGATGTCAGCCAGATCATCCGGTCTGCGCGTGCGGCTTACGACACCATCCTGCTCGACGTCGATAACGGCCCGGAGGGCCTGACGCGCGAGTCCAACGATGCGCTGTATGATCTGAAGGGACTGACTGCGGCGCGCGTGGCACTGCGGCCCGGCGGCGTGCTGGCCGTGTGGTCGTCAGGACCCGATCCGCGCTTCACCCAGCGGCTGCGCAAGGCGGGCTTCGATGTGAATGAGGTCCCGGTCCGCGCCAACGGACCACGCGGCGGTGCGCGCCACGTGATCTGGACTGCGGTTCGGCCCGAATAATCCGTTAGTTCTTCAGCATGATACGGCCGACGACCTTGCCAGCGCGCAGCTGATCGATCCACTTCTGCACGTCGGCCATCGGCTCTTCCTTCATAGGCGTCGGCTTGACCTTGCCGGCGCGTGCCAGCGCCATCAGCTCCTGAGCTTCCGCAAGGGTGCCGGTCATGAAGCCTTCGACCGTCATGCGCTTGTAGATCCATTGCACCATGGGCAGGTTGAAGTTGCCACCCATCAGTCCCGACACGACGATCTTGCCGCCGCGGGCCACAACGGAGGTCGCGAACGCCATCGACTTTTCGTTGCCGGCGAAATCGACGATCCCGTCGAAGCCGCCGTCGGTTTCTTTGACAATGCGCTTGGCGATATCGGCCTCTGTCGGATCATAGGCGGCCGAGGCGCCGTTCTTCAGCGCCGCATCGCGCGCCGATGCACTGAGATCGGCGACCGTGATCGGCTGCTTGAACATCGCCTGCGCGAGCGAGACGCCCATCATGCCAACACCGCCGAGGCCGAGCAGCAGGAGATTGCGCTGGCGTTGGCGATCGACCAGACGCTTGAGCGCGCCGTAAGCGGTGATGCCGGAGCACATCAGCGTCGCCGCCGTGTCGACCGGCACCTGACCGTAGTCGATGAGATACTTCTGGTCGGGCACAAGGACGTGGCTGGCGAAACCGCCGTCGATCGATACGCCGAGAAAGCGGTTACGCGCGCAAAGATTCTCGTCGCCGTTGAGGCAGTCGCGGCACTGGCCGCAACCGATCCACGGGAAGACAGCCATCTTCCTGCCGATCAGGGATTTGTCCGCTTCAGGGCCGACTTCATCGACGACACCTGCGATCTCATGCCCAAGGGTGAACGGCAGAACCATGCCGCGCGTGGTGTCGAGCTTCTTGCCGCCGCCCAGATCCGCATAGCCGTCCTGAATGTGCAGGTCGGAATGGCACAGTCCGCAGCGCTCGATGCGCACCAGAACTTCCCGGCCTTGCGGCTTCGGGGTCTCCACGATGGTTTCGCAGAGCGGAGCATCGAATTTCACGAGTGACTGGCGGCGCATCTGAGCCATTGGGATTTTCTCCGTTACGGTGTTTTTGCTTTTGCGGCTGTTATATCTGCCAATTCGCGCGCCATGGCAACAAAGCCGGACACCGGAATGGTCTCAGCGCGGCGGGTCGGTTCGACACCGGCTGCGGCGGCGAGGGTGGCCGGGTCGACGTTGAGTGACTTGAGACTTTGCCGAAGCATTTTCCGGCGCTGGCCGAACGCCGCGGCGGCTACGCGCTCCAGCGCGCGACGGTCGCAAGGCTCTGGCGCGGCGCGCGGGATCAGCCGCACCACGGACGAGGTAACCTTGGGCGGCGGCACGAAGGCGCCGGGCGATATGTCGAACAGGATTTTTGTTTCGGCACGCCAGTTCGCCAGCACGCCGAGTCGGCCATAGGCGTCGTCGTTCTCGCGGGCGACAATGCGCTCGGCGACTTCGCGCTGAAACATCAGCACCATTATGTCGTACCACGGCGGCCAGGGCTCGGCGCACAGCCAGTCGATCAGAAGCACGGTCGCGATGTTGTAGGGCAGGTTGGCGACGATCTTCGCGCGCTCGCCACCGAGATGCGGCCGCGGATCGAATGTCATCGCATCCGCGTTCACGATGGTGAGGCGGCCGGGATAGCGCTGCGCGATTTCCTCAAGCGCAGGGAGCGCACGCTCGTCGCGCTCCACAGCGATGACGCGCTTGACGCCCTGCGCGAGCAATGCGCGCGTCAATCCGCCCGGACCGGGGCCGATCTCGACGATCGTGGCGTCTTCCAGCGGCCCGGCTGCGCGCGCGATCCGCGATGTCAGGTTGAGATCGAGCAGGAAATTCTGGCCCAACGATTTGCGCGCGGACAGTTCAAAGCGGCGAATGACGTCGCTTAGCGGCGGCAGATCGTCGATGGCGCTCATGTGCTGGATGCCGACGCCATGCGCGCGGCAAGGCGAAGCGCCGCGATCAGGCTTGACGGATTGGCGCGACCGGTGCCAGCGATGTTGAACGCGGTGCCGTGATCCGGCGAGGTGCGGATGAACGGTAATCCCAGCGTGACATTGACGCCGTCGTCGAACGCAATGGTCTTGATCGGGATCAGCGCCTGATCGTGATACATGCAGATCGCGCAGTCGTAGGTTTTTCGTGCGGCTTCGTGAAACATCGTGTCGGCGGGCAACGGACCCCGGACTTCGATGCCGTCAGCCTGAAGCATCGCGACCGCGGGCGCTATGATTGTTTGATCCTCGGTGCCGAGCGTGCCGTCCTCGCCCGCGTGTGGATTGAGGCCGGAAATCGCAAGGCGGGGATGGGCAATGCCCAGCCGCGCTTTCAGGTCCGCCGCGACGATGCGCCCGGTCCGGACGATCAGATCGCTGGTGAGGTGTGTGATGGCGTCGCGCAGCGGCAGATGGATCGTCACCGGCACGACGGCAAGTTCAGGCGACCACAGCATCATCACCGGATGCGGCACAGAGCCGTTCACGGCTGCGGAGAGCTGCGCGAGGAATTCGGTGTGGCCCGGATGGGAAAAGCCCGCGCGGTAGAGCACGCTCTTGGCGATGGGGTTGGTGACCACCGCGCTGGCGCGTTCGGAGATCACATCCGCGACGGCGTGGCGGATCGATGCTATGGCAGCAGGTGCGCTGCTGTCATCGGGACGGCCGGGCTGGGCTGTCGCCGCGATGCCGGTTTTGACGACAGGAAGTGCGTTTGCGAAGATTCCGGGAGCGTCCTCGGGGCTGACGTCGGCGACAGCGATGCTGGCGCCCAGCAGGCGCGCGCGCTCGGTGATGAATGCACTATCGCCGATCAGATAGAATGCGGGAAGGTCGAGTTCGCGCCGCTTCAGCCATGCAGCGATTGCAATATCAGGACCGATACCCGCGGGCTCGCCGAGCGTCAGCGCCAAGGCCTTGCTCATGGCGGCTCTCATCATGGCAGCGGTGCCGCGGTTGAACTCATTTGTTGCGCATCTCGATCATCGCCCCTTTGCGAACTTCCTCGAGATACGACTTGGATTTGGCTTCGTACTTCTGGTTGTAGATCTTCTCGCGTGCCTCGCGCTTGGCCGGCGTGTCGGCTTTGGTCGGCTTGCGGCTGCACAGTGCGACCATTTCCACGCCTTGCTTGGTGACTTCCGGTGGCGTCAGCCTTCCGATGGGTGTTTTGTCGAGCAGTTCACGCAAGGCCGGGGGCAGGTCCGCCGAGGTCTTGGTGAGCTGATCGCGGATCGCGGCATCGCGCATCGACCGGAACAGCGACTGCGCTTCATCGCAGCTCTGAATGCGGCTGCGAAGCAATTCTGCTTCCTTGCGGCGTGCCTCAATGGTGCTCGACGGCGAACCGCGCGGTACGATCAGCACGATCGGACGAACAAGATACTCGAAGCTCTCGGCTTCCTTGGCGCCGGATGGTTCAACGCCGGCGAGATCCTTTTCCGGCACCAGCAGGTTCGACTGGAAGCGCCCCCGTACCAGATTGCCCCAAGTCATGTCGGCCTTGATCCGGCTCTTGAGGGTTTCGGGACGGATGCCGTGACCTTCAAGCGTTTTCGAAAGTTGCTCGGGGTTCATGCGCATGCGCGATGCCATATTGCCGTACGCGCCATCGACATCCGACGACGACATGTCGAGGCCATATCGCTTGGCTTCCTTGACCTTGAGCTTGTCGTTGATCAGTTCTTCGAGGGCTTCCTGCCGCGAGACTGCCTTCTGCGACGTAAGCTTGGTGAGTTTGATCCGCTGCTCGATATCGAAATTTGTGATGGCCTCGCCATTGACCATCGCCGCGACGGACTGGGCCATGGCGGCCGAGCCGAAGCCCGACACGGCGAGAACGGCGGCCGCGAGCGAGACTGTTCGTGAGTAGCGAAGAAAAGTAGCGATCATATTCAAACCCGTCTTCAAACCCTTCCTGGCGAAGGCTGGAGGTTCCAGCGCGCGTTCAGCAATATCAACCCCGAGTTTGCGGCGTTAATACGCGTATCCGGCGAACTCCCGGCGGTTCCCGTGACCACACGGCGAGCGCCCTGAAATCTGTCATCGAGCTGGCTGCATCATCCTGCTACCGGAATATTACTGAGCAGCGCTAAACGAAGTGCTGCCGATGGTGCGCAGGCCGATCTGCAGCATGATGCGGTGATCGGTAATGGGGGTCGTGTAGTTCTTCGAGGTATACGCGTAGTCCGTGATGTAGTTGGCTGCAATGATGAAGCAGTCGTCTACGTAGCCCGCGCCCACGATGTACTGATTGACCGTTTGATTGGCGATGTCGTAGCGCAGTGCGCCAGACAGCATCCAGTTGGTGGCCACCTTGAGAGATCCGGTTGCCACGACGCCTTCGCGGCGCGTGAGGAAGCCGAGTTCGGGTTGTGCGTCGTAGTTGCCATACAGCAGGCTCACTCCGAAGCGGTCGAAATTGGCCCGGCCTTCGAGTTCGAAGCGCCGCACAGCTCCCGATGCCTCGTCGAGCCGGGTGCGGGCGATCAGGCTGTAAATTCTGTTGGGCTGATAGGCGATACGCGCGACATAGTCGGAGGCCGATTTGTCCAAACCGCTGCCGAGAGTAGTATTGGTCAGATCCTGCACGGCAAAGGAGTTCAGGCCGAACAACTGGTAGGACTGTCCGAACAGGACGTTGACAAAGCCACCGCGGTCGAACTGCGTTGTCGCCTGAACGCCGACATTGGCGCGGCCACCGCCTTCGACGCGATCGTAGCCCGAGAATTTATCGACACTGAACAGGTTGCTGTCGTCAAATGCAAAGCTCTGCGCGTCTTCGTTGGGAAGGCGGCCGGCGCTCGGTTCGTTGGGACGGATGATCAACTGGCCGATCGGTTCGATCGTCGTCGTGCCCCATGGCTGCACGTTAATGAACGGATAGCGATATTCGAGTCCGACCGTCGGCATCAGGCGCGCGGTCTGGGTGGAGCCAACCGGCAGGTAATTGGAGACGCCCGGCTGGTTGTCGATGTTTGCGCTGATCAGGTCGCCGCGCAGCGAAGCGAACGGCGTAAAGATCTGGCCGATAGAGTCGGTGAACGACCGTCGCCAGGAAACCTCGGCGGTCAGCCGCGTATAGTCGCCCGGAATACCGCGCAGCAGGCAATTCGCTGGTGTTTTGGCCGAGGAGTCCGCGCTGGGCAGGCAGGAGCCAGCAAGCAGCGCGCCGGGATTTATCGCATCGAACGACGCGGTCTGACGGCTCAGGCTCGTAAAGTTTGCCTTGTAGCTGAATTCACCGCCGAGCAAGTTGCGGTTGAGCACGTTCGAGTAATCGATCACGGGGTGAACGATCGGAATCTGATTTTGGTCGTCGGCGGCCGAATAGCCGAGGAAGTGCATCACGCGCGCGTCGAAATAGCTGCGGTTGCCGACGCCGGTGAGATAGATCTGCGACAGGCCCGTATCCGGCGTCAGCAGGAACGCATTCAGCGCGTTCTTGTAAGGACCCAGTTTGTAATCGAAGAAGAACGACTTGTCCGAGACCGCGACTGCGTCCCAGCCCCAGACCCATTTGTCGTTCAGCGCGAACTGGCCCTTGGTGTCGATGCCGCCGCGGAATTCGCGCTGGCCGGGCTCGGCATTGAACTGGTTCGGATCGTTCTGGCGGATGCCGTAGGCGCGGATTTCGTAAGCGCCGTTGATCAGGCGCTGACGGAATTCACCCTGCATCAGCAGGCCCTGCTTGGTGGTATAGCGCGGCGTCAAGGTTGCGTCGTAGTCCGGCGCCAGCGCAAAGTAATACGGCACCTCGATGCCGACACCGTAACGGTTGCTGGACATGTAGTTCGGGATCAGGAAGCCGCTCTTGCGCTTGACCGTCGGGTCAGGCGTCGAGAAGAACGGCAGATACGCGATCGGCTGACCGAAGAATTCAAGGCGCGCGTCCTCGAAATACATCATCTTTTCGGTCTGATTGTGGATGATGCGTGCGCCCTTGACCTGCCATAGCGGCGGCTTCTTCGGATTGTCCTTACAGGCGGCGCAGGCAGTGTACACGCCGTTCTGGAAAATCGTGACCTCGCCGCCGCTGCGGTCTGCGCGCGTCGCCGCCATGCGGGTCTGATCGGCGGTTTCCAGCCGCAGCGAATCGACGAAGCCGTCGCGATAGTCGTCGGACAGGTCGAGAAGATTGGCGTGGGTAATCTTGCCGTCGGGGTCGGTCAGCCGGACGTTGCCTTCGGCGTGCAGCCGCTTGGTCTTCTGGTCGTAGATGACCTTGTCAGCCTCCAGCGTCGACCCGTTGTAGTAGATCTGAACGCTGCCGACCGCCGCGACGCGCGAGTTGTTGTAGTCGTAATTGACCTCGGTGGCCTGAACGAGCATCTGCCCGTCATTGGTCCGCTGGCTCGCAGGCTGCTTGGGCGGCCGGGGGGGAAGCTGGTTGTATCGGAACGCTTGCTGGGCAGACGCCGGTGTCACGTCGGCGGCACCGAAGCCGGCCGCCAGACTGAGAGCCAGAATGGCAGACATGACCGTGCCTTGACGGCGCAAGCGAATGCGCCGCCTAAACGCAGGCGTCCGTCCTTGGAGGGCGGCGACAACGGCCACTACCCGTCCTCCTGGTACAGCAAAGCCAAAAATCCCGAGAGGCCGCCCACACAAACGGGCAACCACGCGGCAGCGAGCGGATGCATCAACTCGGCCTTGCTTAAATCCTCAGTTACTTTCGACAGGACATAGAGCAGAAACCCTGCTGCAACGCCACTTAAAACCATCTTTTGCACGCCGCCGAAGCGGAAGAACCGCAGGCTCACGGCGGCCGCGAGCAACACCATCGCAGCCAATAAAAACGGGCGCGCGATGAGCTTCTGGTACTGCAGCCGGTAACCTGCTGTGGCCTGGCCGGAGTTCTCGGACGATTTGATGTAGTCCGGGAGTTGCCAAAATGACACAGTTTCGGGAGTAGAGAAGCTGTTCCGGACCTGGGCCGGGGTGAGGCTCGTGCCTAAGGTGAGGGTGTTAAGTTCCTCCACGGGGCTATCGAGCTTGTAACGACGCACCTGTTTGAACACCCACCGGCCAGGTTCAAGAGTGGCTTCCTTTGCCTCGATTCTCTCCCTGAAGATTCCAGAAGGGTCATACCTGAATATCGTGATGCCGGTCAGAAGCGCGCCTTGTCCCTGGCTCCGGGCGGCGTTGATGATGCTCTGTCCTTCGCTGGTCGACTGGTTGAGCCAGAAGCCTGCGCCGTCCTGAGCGGCTGGTGCCCTATCGGTGAAGATCTTGGTCTCCATGCCCTTGGCGCGTTCCAGCATTTCCGCCGACATCGGATTATAGAGTACGGTTGCGAAGAGGCCGAGCAAGAGCGCGCTGAGCAGCGCAGGGGTAATGAACTGCCAGGCCGAAATGCCGGAGGCGCGAGCTACCACAAGTTCGAGCCGTCGCGACAATGCGAGGAACGATACCATCGCGCCGATCAGAATGCAGAACGGCATCAGTTTTTCGAGCGACAGCGGCACGCGAAACAGCGCGGTCTGCGCGACGAATAGGCCCGACACATTCGGCAGGCTTCCGGCGCGGCGCATCAACTCAATATAATCGACGGTAATGACCAGCACGAAGATCGCGCCGAAGGTCGCGATCGACGCGATCACGAAACGGGCAGCGAAATAGCGTGCGAGAATTGTCGTTACCATGTGCGCAGCCGCCTTATGCCAACGCGGCCCGCCGGACGAGCCGTGCGGTCGCGAAAGTCCCGGCGGACGACGATGTGGTCATCCGGTAAACAGTAGTGTCGATCGACCCCATCGGGCAGCGGTATCCCCAACTCCAGCCGGATTTCGTGAGCGCGCCCCAATCTCTTGAGAGATTCCCCCAGGGCACGGAATCGAGCTTTCCGGCACATTCTTATTTCATAGCATCCCTTTGATTGGTCAACAAAATGGCCGACCTGAGGCTGGGCGCTAACTGTGGTTAATAAAACATCATCGTTGCTTTAAGGCCACTCCGGGAAAGCACACAGTTGCGGCGGCCATCCTTGCCTCGATTCCGGCGCGCTTGGCAGTGCACACCCGAAAGCGCCATAGTGCGTCATCTCATGTCCCGAATCCGAACGTCCGCTGGATTCTGGTCCCTTGCTGCGAAAGCCGCGATTATCTGGAGGATTTGCTTATGACCGACGCCGTGAAGGTCGGCTTCGTACCGTTTTCCGCTGCCCCGCGCGGCGTTCTGGTGGTGTTTTGCGACGAAGCGCTGAAATTCGGCCCCGCCACAATCAAGGCTCTGGGGACGGCGACGAACGCGGTCAAGCGCGCGGCGGCCACCAACCAGTTCAAGGCGAAGTGCGGCTCCACGATGGACATTCTGGCACCGGAGGGCCTCAAGGCCGGCCGTCTGATCGTCGTCAGTGCCGGCAAGACCGCTTCGCTCAAGGACAGCGATTTTCTTAAATTCGGCGGCAAGATCGCGACCAAGATCAGCGCCGGCACAGAGGCCGTCACGATTCTCGCAGAGCTTCCGTCGGGCGCGATGAAAGGATCGCAGGCAGCGTCGATCGCATCGGGCGTCCGGCTCCGCGCCTACCGGTTCAACCGCTACAAGACCACGAAGAAGGACGGCGACAACGCGCCGCTGCGTGCGCAGTTCTCGGTCGCGGTCGCCGATGTCGCAGCGGCGCGCAAGGCATTTGCCCCTGAGAATCATATTGTGGACGGCGTGCTGGTCGCGCGCGATCTCGTCAACGAACCGCCGAACGTGCTGTTTCCCGCGGAGTTCGCGCGGCGCGCGACGCTGTTGCGAAAACTTGGCGTCAAAGTCGAGGTTCTCGACGTCAAGGCAATGACAAAGCTGGGGATGGGAGCGTTGCTCGGCGTCTCGCAGGGCTCGGAACACGATGGCCGCATGGTCATCATGCGCTGGAGCGGTGGCAAGGCGGGTGAGCAGCCGATTGCCTTTGTCGGCAAGGGCGTATGCTTCGACACCGGCGGCATTTCGATCAAGCCGGCCGGTAGCATGGAAGACATGAAGGGCGACATGGGTGGCGCGGCTTGTGTCGTCGGTCTGATGCACGCGCTGGCTGCGCGCAAGGCGAAGGTCAATGTGGTCGGCGCGATCGGCCTCGTTGAAAACATGCCGGACGGCAACGCGCAGCGGCCCGGCGACATCGTGACATCGATGTCGGGACAGACCATCGAGATCATCAATACCGATGCCGAAGGCCGCCTCGTGCTGGCCGACGTGCTTTGGTATGTGGCGAAAAAGCACAAGCCGAAATTCATGGTCGATCTGGCGACGCTGACCGGCGCGATCATGGTCGCGCTCGGTGTTGACTATGCCGGCATGTTCTCGAACGACGACAAGCTTGCGGAGCGGCTGACCGCGGCGGGGCAGGAGACCGGCGAGCGGGTCTGGCGCATGCCGCTCGGTCCCGAATACGACAAACAGATCGACTCGCAGTTCGCCGACATGAAGAACACCGGCAGCCGTAATGGCGGTTCGATCACAGCTGCGCAGTTCCTGCAGCGGTTCGTCGATGAGACACCATGGGCGCATCTCGACATCGCCGGTACGGCAATGGGCGTTCCTGCATCGGACCTCAACCGCAGCTGGGGATCGGGGTTCGGCGTGCGTCTGCTAAACCGGCTGGTGGCGGATAATTACGAAGCGAAAAAGTAGAGCAGCGGATCGTCATCCTGAGGTGCGAACGCTTGCGGGCCTCGAAGGATGACGCGATAAGGGCGCGAGCCGTCGCCCTTCGAGGCTTGGCGGCTTCGCCGCTCAGGGTGACGGCAAAACATGCGATTGGGTCAGGCGCGATGACCGAAGTCCTGTTCTATCATCTGCAAGGCACGACACTTGAGAAGGTGTTGCCGCCGCTGCTCGAGAAATCCCTTGAGCGCGGCTGGCGCGTCGCGGTACAGACCGGATCGGAGGAGCGCGCGGAAGCGCTCGACGCGCATTTGTGGACGTATCGCGAAGATTCGTTTTTACCGCACGGCACGTGGCGCGAGAGCAATGTCGTGAACCAGCCGGTTGTTCTCACTGTGGATGACGGCAATCCAAACAATGCCAATGTCAGGTTCGTTGTCGATGCTGCGGGCCTGCCCAAGGATTTCGCAACATATGATCGCGTGGTCCTCGTGTTCAACGGTGACGATGACGAAGCTCTCGGCGTTGCCCGCGCAGCATGGGCGGATGGCAAATCGCGCGGTTTGGAGCTGACATACTGGCAGACCGACGAACGCGGCAAATGGCAGAAGCGGGCGTAAGCAGAAGCACGATGATGATCGTGTAATGCGGTTCTGTTGCTGCATTGCGCGCCGGTCCGGCGTTAACAATACAGTCTTTTTTCGTTGACCTGACCGGCGGTTAGCCACCATGGTGCCGCAAAGGGATGGTGGAAGGCCGGATGTGCGCAGCGATCGGCGAGTTGTTCCATCCTTGCCGCAAAATGATGCGCAAATGATTCTTTAGGCATTTGCTTTAAGTGATGTCTGGTTCCGAAACGCGCAGCAAGCGCTGAAGTTGGTGTGAGAACGAATTTGAGCGTCCTGCGTAAAAACACCCACGCCCGGCAGTTGGCGGCCCTCGTGATTGTGGCTCCGATGGTTGCCGGGTGCAGCGGGCTCGGGGGGCTGTCCGACTTCTCGCTCAAGGATCAGGAATGGTTCGCGCGCCCGGGCAGGATTTTCAAAGGCGGCAACAGCACGATTGAGACACCACCGCTGAGCGCGTCGAAGGGTGTGACGCCGAACGACCTGATCAGCTCCGACGGTCAATGTCCGGGAGCGCCGGTAGCCGGCACGCCCGCTGATGCCAATGCATCGTCCGAAGGCCAGGTCTCCGCGGCTCCGGTCGCGCTGGGTCATACCGAGTGCGACGTTGCGCGAGCGATTCCTGTGGCGCCCGACAATGTGAACCTGTCGAATAATGAACGCGGTGATCGTGTGGCGCTGATCACTTGGCGGTCTGGGCCGCGCCCCGGCGCCTATACCTTCACGTCGGGCCGCTTGACGTCGATCGAACGTGTCGATGTGCCGCCGCCGGAGAAGCCCGCGCGCGCTGCGAAGAAAAAGCGCTCTTAGTTTTTCAGCTCGCAGCTTCGTCGTAGGACGAACTTGCTTCCAGCCATTCATCTTCAGCGCGTTGCAACGCGTCTGCTGCACTTGCGCGGGCCTTGGTAAGCTGCGCCGCCTGCTTTGGGTCGCGCTTGAACAGATCGGGCAGGGCGAGCGCGGCATCGATTTTCTCGATGATGCCGGTGATGCGCGCAATCTCGCTTTCAGAATTTGAGATTTTCTGCTTGAGCGGGACGCGCTTTTCCTTGGGGCGCTGCGGTTTGTCGCGACCGTTGCTTGCGCGATCACGGCTTGAGGCGCGCATGCCGCGTGCGGTCAGCACCGAGCGGCGATAGTCGTCAAGATCCCCGTCGTAAGGCGTCACGGCGCGGTCCGCCACCACCCACAATTGATCCGCACACGCCTCGATCAGATAACGATCATGCGAGACCATAATGATCGCGCCGGGAAAATCGTTGATTGCTTCCGCGAGTGCCGCGCGGCTGTCGATATCCAGATGGTTGGTCGGCTCGTCGAGGATGATCATGTTCGGGCCGTAGAACGTCGCAAGCCCGAGCAGAAGCCGCGCCTTCTCGCCGCCGGACAATGAACTGACCTTTGTGTCGCCTGCCTTGCCGGAAAATCCGATGGCGCCGGTGCGTGCGCGCACTTTCGTTTCCGTCTCGTGCGGCATCAGCCTGCGCAGGTGATCGTAAGCCGAACCGTCGAGGTCGAGTTCGTCGGTCTGGTGCTGCGCGAAGTAGCCGACCGATAACTTGTCGGCGCGCACGACCTTGCCGGAAAAGGGCGGCAGCTTGCCGGCGAGCAATTTCACCAGCGTCGATTTTCCGTTGCCGTTGGAACCAAGCAGCGCGATGCGATCGTCATTGTCGATGCGCAGTGTGACGTTGTTGAGCACTGGTTTCGCCGGATCGTATCCGACCGACACGCCGTCCACTGCGATAATGGGCGGTGAGAGAATCTTGTCAGGCGTCGGAAACGCGATCTCGCGAACGTCCTGTGTCACCAGAGCTGTGACCGGCTTCATCCGCTCCAGCATCTTGACGCGCGATTGCGCCTGCTTGGCTTTCGAGGCCTTCGCCTTGAAGCGGTCGACGAACGCCTGCAACCGCTTGCGCTCGTCCATCTGTTTCTTGGCGTGCTTGGCGTCGAGCATCTCGCGGGTGGCGCGCTGTTCCTCGAACGACGAATAGGTGCCCTTGTAAAGCGTGAGCTTGCCGCGATCGAGATGCAGGATCTGATCGACAGACGTATCGAGCAGGTCGCGGTCGTGGCTGATGACGATCACGGTGCGCGGATAGTTCGCAAGATGATCTTCGAGCCAGAGCGTGCCTTCGAGATCGAGGTAGTTGGTCGGCTCGTCGAGCAGCAGAAGATCAGGCGCTGCGAACAGCGTCGCCGCAAGCGCCACACGCATGCGCCAGCCCCCGGAGAACTCCGAGCAGGAGCGTGCCTGATCGGCGGTGGAGAAACCGAGACCTGAGAGAATAGCCGCGGCTCGGGCAGGGGCAGAATGCGCGTCGATGTCCACAAGCCGAGTCTGGATGTCCGCGATGCGATGCGGGTCGTGCGCGGTTTCCGCTTCATGCAGCAACGCGTGGCGCTCGAGGTCGGCTTTCAGAACGACGTCGATCAGGCTTTCGGGACCGTCAGGCGCTTCCTGTGCAAGGCTGCCGACACGCCAGCGCGGCGGAATCGAAATCGAGCCGGTTTCCGTCGGCAATTCGCCCCGAATGGCGTGAAACAACGTCGATTTGCCGACGCCGTTGCGGCCGACGAAGCCGACGCGTGCGCCGGGTACGATTTGCACCGTGCTTTGGTCGATCAAAAGGCGTCCGGCAATCCGGACGGAAATGTCATTGAGGGAGAGCATGGCGGGCTTTTACGAAACGGGCCGCCGAACGCAACAGCTTTGTCAGTCATTTTATGACGGATCGCGGCACTTTTGGCGTGCCCGACCGGGTTGCTGAGAGAAGATGCGCTAACGCGTTTCCATCCCCGGAACCAGCGACGGAGCCTTTTCGCCGTCCAGCTCCGGCAGGCGCGCTATCAGCGCGCGCAGGCGCTGCGACATGTCCGGCGACTCACGGTTGAGTGCATCGCGCAGTTTTTCGCCGATGCCTTGCCAGACCGCTTCGCTATGAATGTGGTCGAGATGGATGTCCCGCGTGTCGACTCGATTTGGCATGGCATGTTCCAATTCGTCTCAACATCATTTCAAATTACACCTGACTAAGTCCGCAGAGGTAAATTCGTTCAGGCATTCGTGCTGAATGGTGAGCAATCGGTAAAAATTGAAGTATCGGGAACATGGAACCGCGATGAAGAAGGCCCCCGAACAGGGTCGCTGCCGGGGGCTGAAGTCTGGGAGGAGCGGATACGATCCGCTTAGTAGCAAACGTTGACCACGCGGTAGCGAAGGCCATACGGCGTATCGACGAGGCGCTTCACGTAGCAGCCGCCATAACCACCGCCGTATCCGCCAGCGAAGTAGCCGTAACCGCCACCCCAGTGGCCGTGATGGTGATGACCGTGATGATGCCAGCCGCCTTTCCAGCCCTTGGCTGAAGCCGCGGTGGGAAGCATGGCAGTGGTGGACAGAGCAGCGACAGCAGCCAGTCCAAGAATGAGTTTGCGCAACATGACAAGTCTCCTTCGGTTAGGCGCGGGGCGCCGTTGTGGTGTCCCTGAATGTCTGTCGATGCGTCCTCGCCGATGGTTCGATCCGTCCCGCGGGCGGGGGTGCGACAAAAAGGAACCGGCCGCTTTTGGCGGCCGGTCCAGGTCAGGAAAGCGGTGAGGCTGATCAATAGCAGCGGTTCACCAGCCGGTACCGGTAGCCCCACGGGGTCGGAACCAGACGGCGTACGTAGCAGCCGCCATAGCCACCGCCGAAGTAGACGGGGTGGCCGACAAAGCGCGGTCCGCCCCAGCCGCGGTGGAAACCGCCGCCGTGCCATCCGCCATGCCCGCCGTGCCATCCATGCGCGGACGCGGCGGACGCGGCGGACGGGGTGAACGCAGCCGCGCCAAGAGCCACGGTCGCGGCGCATGCAAGAACGAGTTTGCGCAACATGGTCATCTCCTTGAGTTCTTTGCGAGGCGTGGGTGAGATGCGCGAACCTCGCTGCGGAGAAGACTAGGTCTGCGATCCTGAACCCCGCCGTGACAGCCGGGTCAGTCAGCGTTCATGTTGATAAAATCGAAGTAAGCCTTGGCAGAGGTTGATAAAATCAAGGCAGGGCTTGGCAGGAACGTGCTGTGGGGGTATCGGGGGCGCGATGCCGTCCATCCCGGGTGGGCTCTGGTATACCAGCTTGCCGTCTCATCACCGCGCCGTTATAAGCGCGGCAACCCTTCCAACAGACCTGCTTTCCAAGGACAGTTATTATGGCGATTGAGCGCACCTTTTCGATCATCAAGCCGGACGCGACCGCGCGCAATCTCACCGGCGCCGTCAACGCCATCATCGAGAAGGCCGGACTGCGTATCGTCGCGCAGAAACGCATCCTTATGACCCGCGCACAGGCCGAAACGTTTTATGCCGTGCACAAGGCGCGTCCGTTCTTCGGCGAACTGGTCGACTTCATGATTTCCGGTCCGGTGGTGGTTCAGGTTCTCGAAGGTGAGGGCGCCATCCTGAAGTATCGCGATGTGATGGGCGCAACCGATCCGTCGAAGGCTGCTGAGGGCACCATCCGCAAGGCGCACGCCAAGTCGATCGGCGAGAATTCGGTGCATGGTTCGGACGCTGCCGAGACTGCGACGATCGAGATAGTGCAGTTCTTTGCAGGAAATGAAATCGTTGGCTGATTAACAGCCGGCCATAAACGGGTCGGGGGGCCTTTCACGTGAACTGGATTGCACAGATTTTCGATCCCGCCACAATCGGCGGTCTCATCACTCAGTTCCAGAGTGAAATTCAGCAACCGCAGTTCTGGGTCGCCCTGACCAAGATCATCTGGATCAACGTGCTGTTGTCCGGCGACAACGCACTCGTGATTGCACTGGCGTGTCGCGGGCTGCAGCCCAAGCAGCGCGTCTGGGGCATGGTGCTGGGTGCAGGTGTTGCGGTTTTCCTGCGCATCATCTTCACCTTTATCGTCGTGACCTTGATGACGATGCCGTTCCTGAAGCTGATCGGCGGGCTCGCGCTGCTGGTGATCGCGGCGAAGCTCCTCGTCCCTGAAAAGGAAGACGAGGATGGCGTGCAGGCCGCAGCCCATCTGTGGGCCGCGGTGCGCATCGTTGCCGTCGCCGACATCATCATGAGCCTCGACAACGTCATCGCGGTCGCTGCCGCCGCCAACGGCAGCGCCATTCTGCTGATCCTCGGCCTCGCGATCAGCATTCCGATGATCGTGGCTGGAGCCGCGCTGATCATGGCGCTGCTTGATCGCTTGCCGGCCCTGGTTTGGCTGGGCGCGGCGCTGCTCGGCTGGATCGCGGGCGAAGTGATCGCCACTGACCCTGCCATTGCGCCGTGGCTGCATCGTGTGCTCGACGGCCACATCGCGCTCGATCTCGATACGACCTCGACGATGTTCGGCTTCGCCAAGCATCTCAAGTTCAATGGCGAGATCGGCGAGATCACACTCGCATTGCTTGGCGTGATCGTGGTGTTGGTTGCCGGGGCGATCTGGAGAAAGCGCGCGTTGCGCGAACACGAAACGCCTGTCGCGGCCTGAGGGCCGCTACAAATCCTGCAGCGTGAGGTCGTCCCGGCCAACGGGGCCGGCTTTGCCGGCCCGATGACTGGCTCCGGCCGGGACCCATCAGCCTGTCAGCGCATTTTACAAAGAAAATGCTCAGCACCGAGCTCCGATGAGGGGCCGGTGGTATGGGTCCCGGCCTTCGCCGGGACGACACTGTAGATCACACGGATCGCGCCTCGCCGCGCTCAGCCTCTTACCACCTCAACTCGACGCCCAGCGTGCCCTGGTGGGCCTGATAGCCGTCGCGGAATCTGCCGTCATAGTTGGCGTAAAGCCGCGCAGCATTGCTCAGGATCCAGGACGCCGCCGCGCCGGCGTCGGCGCCGTTCCGGCTTTCGCGAATGCCCTGCACGCTGATCGCGTTGTTGCCGAGGCTGACCTGAACCGCGCCCATGTTCTGTGCGAAGTTGTCAACGAACTTGCCGTAGGCCGATACATCGATCGCCTGCTGGCCGATGATCCAGTAATGGCCGATTTCCGCACCGGCCAGCACACGTGCGCGTTCACCGTGTCCGTCGGCGACCGTCACCGGATTGAGGCCGCCGGCTTCTGAAAACCGGTCTGTGCGCGCCGAGACGTATTCCAGCGCCAGTTTCGGAACGATGCGGCTCTGGCTGAAGGAGTAGGTGTAGTTGAGTTCGCCAAGCACGCCATCGATACTGCCGCGATAGTTGGCGTGCGCGCCTCCGAGCAGTGTGGTGCGGTTCGAACTGATCTGGGCGAAGCCATGGACTGCGACCATTGCCACGGTCCAGGGGCCGTTGCTGTAGGAGGCATTGATGCCAAGTTGCGTCATGCCGAGCGTTGCGGTTTGCAGCGCGAGCGGCACGTCGATCCAGGTCTGGCTCTGATCGGCCGAGAAGCCGACATTCAGGCCGGGCGCGACAGTCGCGCCGATACCGCCAACCACCCCGAGCGTTCCGCGCTTGTCACCGACGAAGGTGCCTTGCGCTGCCGTACGCGCGCGGATGCCGTAGGTCTCAGCCCAGGTCCGGTACAGCGGCTCGGCGGTGCTTTGCGACGCGCCGCCACCGCCGGAATTGTCGCGCGCCGCATATCCGTATGTCGCTTCGCGTCCGAGACGTTGCAGAAAGCTGCTGCCGATGTCGAGCTGGGAAGCGTTGACGGAAAGCTGGGAGTTATTGTCGGTCACGTGAGGGACGGGTGGTGGCACGAATTGCGCGCTGGCGCTCGATGCTGCGCACAGCGCAGTCAGGCCGGCCACAGTGGCGTGCAGCATCTTCCTGTGGCTCGAATCCGATCGCGGTGCTGTGCCTGTCATAAAAAGGGAACTCAAAAGGATTTTGCCGCAAACGCCCGGTGATTAGCCCCGAATCCGGCGCTTGCGTCAACGTGCGGCCGTGCGGACCAAGGCCATTCGGACCCGTTGTGGTGCCCATGCCACAGGCAGTTAGGGGGCTCAGGACCGTCTTGCTAACGTGAAATTTTCGTGTTGGGATTGTCGCCGCAATCGGATTTGGGCCGTTCGGCTGTGCGCTTAGAAGACGCGATATCCTGCAAAACATTTGAAGCCCGCTAGCGGCGTGGCACGCGATAAGCGTGACCGCGTCTTTTTTATATCTGGACGAGGAGACGGACGTTGGCAAAAGGTACGGTGAAATGGTTCAACCCGACCAAAGGCTACGGGTTCATAAAACCGGCGGTCGGTGACAAGGACGTGTTCGTGCACATCTCGGCGGTCGAGCGCGCGGGGCTTTCAACCCTCAATGAAAACCAGACCGTGGAATATGATCTGGTTGAAAATCGCGGCAAGTCATCCGCGGAAAACCTGAAGGTTTCCTGATTCCGCGAAACGACGGAATACGATGCTCCCCCCGGCCACCAGCCGGGGTTTTTTTGTTCGCGTGTTAAATCCATGTGCGCGGACTGAAATTCTGCGTGATCGTCGTGCCCATCATGAACATTGGACAAGCCAGTGCGTTTGCTTGGGGGCATTGAGGACCAACCATGCACAGCCAAAGCCGGACCATTTTCCTGATTGGGGCGCTCGCCTTGACACTCGCGGCCTGTAACGAGAAGGCGGACGTTCCGATCGAGCAGGGCTACGGCCCACAGCCGACGCTTCCCGAGCCGAAGAGTTCGTGGATTCCCACGATCAACATCGCGACTGCAAATCGATGGCCGGCTGGCGAAAAGCCAACGGCAGCAGACGGCTTCTCGGTTGCTGCGTTAGCCTCCGGGCTGGATCATCCACGGACGCTGTTTGTGCTGCCGAACGGCGACGTTCTCGTTGCGGAAACCAACGCGCCGGCGAAGCCGGACGACGGCAATGGCATCAGGGGCTGGGTACAGAAGAAGGTCATGAGCCGCGCCGGTGCGAACACGCCCAGCGCCAATCGCATCACGCTGCTGCGTGATGCGGACGGCGACGGTAAGGCAGAGACGAAATCCGTCTTTATCGAGAATCTGAATTCACCGTTCGGTATGGCGCTGGTCGGGAACGATTTCTATGTCGCCGACACCGACGCGATCATGAAGTTCACGTACCGCGACGGCGACATGAAGATCACCACGCCGGGTGTGAAGGTGGCCGATCTGCCGGGTGGCACCATCAATCATCACTGGACCAAGGATCTGGTAGCGAGCCCTGACGGCACCAAGCTCTATGCAACCGTTGGCTCCAACAGCAACGTCGGTGAGAACGGTATGGAGGCCGAGAAAAATCGCGCCGGAATTCTCGAAATCGATATCGCGACAGGTTCGTCGCGCGTCTTCGCGTCAGGACTGCGCAATCCGAATGGGCCGTCCTGGCAGCCGCAGAGCGGCGCGCTGTGGGTCGCGGTCAACGAGCGCGATGAAATCGGCAGCGATCTCGTGCCCGACTACATGACATCGGTGAAGGATGGTGGGTTTTACGGCTGGCCCTACAGCTATTTCGGCCAGCATGTGGATGTGCGTGTCAGCCCGCAACGTCCGGACCTTGTGGCCAAGGCGATCGTGCCGGACTATGCGCTCGGGCCGCACACCGCGTCGCTCGGATTGACGTTCTATCAGGGCGATCTGTTTCCGGAATCGTTCAAAAATGGCGCGTTCGTCGGTCAGCACGGATCGTGGAACAGGAATCCGCGCAGCGGCTACAAGGTGATCTTTGTGCCGTTCAAGGATGGGATGCCGTCTGGCAAGCCGCAGGACATCCTCACCGGATTTCTCAATGACAAGGGCGAGGCGCGGGGCAGGCCGGTCGGCGTCAAGATCGACAAGCAGGGTGCGCTGCTTGTGGCTGATGATGTGGGCAACGTAGTGTGGCGCGTGACGCCAGCGGCGAAGTCCGCGTCTAGGTGATCGCCGGCACGATCAGCGCAGCGGCAGGGGCCGCATTGCCGGTCTTGCACAAACCGTTCTCGAGCCGTGTGCTACCGCTGGCGACGAGGCGCAGCGCATCCGGATAAATCCGATGTTCGACACCAAGGACGCGCACCGAGAGCGTATCAGGCGTGTCGTCGTCATGCACCGCGACAGCGCCCTGCATGACGATTGGACCGGAGTCCATTTCCGGCACCACGAAGTGAACCGTTGCGCCGTGAATCTTGACGCCGTCGGCCAGTGCGCGCTCGTGGGTGTGCAACCCGCGATACGACGGCAGCAGGGCCGGGTGGATGTTGAGCATCCGGCCCTCCCATTGCTTGACGAACCACGGAGTCAGCAGGCGGAGAAAACCGGCAAGGCAGACGAGTTCGATGTTGTGGGCGACGAGCGTCTCGTTGAGTTTGCGCTCGAACGCTTCGCGGTCCTTGCCGAACGGCTTGCTTTCGACGGTCGCGGTCTCGATCCCGGCGTCGCTCGCCTTCGCCAGTCCACCGGCGCCTGCGATATTGGAAATCACGAGAACAATGTCCGCGGGATAGTCTTTGGCTTTCGCAGCCTCGATCAGCGCGGTCATGTTCGAGCCGCGTCCTGAAATCAGAATGGCGACGCGGCGTCGTGCCATCTCAATCCGCCAGGTTGAGTTGGCCGTTGTAGATCACGCGCTCGTCGCCCGAGGCTTCGACCACTTCGCCGAGATCGACGACGTTTTCGCCGTTCTGTGCGAACACGTCCATCACCTCGACAAGCTGCTCCCGCTTGACGATCGCGATCATGCCGATGCCGCAGTTGAAGGTGCGCAACAGTTCGAGTTCGGCAATGTTGCCCTCGCGCGCCAGCCACTTGAACACCGGCAACACCGGAACGGCGGTCAGATCGATACGGACGCCGAGATGTTTCGGCAGCACGCGCGGAATGTTGTCGGTGAAGCCGCCGCCGGTAATGTGGGCGAGACCTTTGACGGCGCCGGTCTGGCGGATCGCCTGAAGGCACGACTTCACATAGAGCTTGGTCGGCGCGAGCAGCGCACCGCCGAGCGTCATCACGGGCGCGAAGGGGGCCGGGGCGTCGAATGTCACGCCGGATTTCTCGACGACCTTGCGCACCAGCGAGAAGCCGTTGGAATGAACGCCGGAGGAGGCGAGGCCGATCACGGCGTCGCCGGGCCCGATGTCCTGGTGTGGCAGCAGCGTGCCGCGTTCGGCCGCGCCTACGGCAAAGCCCGCGAGGTCATAGTCGCCGTCCTTGTAGAGGCCGGGCATTTCGGCGGTCTCGCCGCCGATCAGCGCGCAGCCGGAT
>CDFE01039291.1:0-11245 GCA_000826465.1 Acanthamoeba mauritaniensis | reverse complement strand
GTGAGCGAGAGCACCTTGAAGCGCGTTGATGTCCGCGTTGGCGGAGCTGCCGTACTCGCGATTGTCGTTGCCCGCTTCGCAGATCACCGGCACGATGCGCTCCAGGTACAACCGCATGATCTGTGCGGTGCGTCGAAAGAGAGGAGGAGGAGTCAGCGGTTGAGCGTCACCACACGAACCATCCCCGCGATCGCCCAGCGTGGTGCCTGGTGCGGACTGAAAGAGCAAGAGAAGGGGAGAGGTGCCTTGGGGTTGAGGTTGATGTTGTTGGGGCGAATGATGGCTGAGTAGTTGAGTAGGGGCAGGATCGGCCGTTCGAGCTCCTCGGGGTAGAACGGATGCTCGTCTGGGCTCGTGTAGCGTCGCATCAGCGAATGTGCCTTCTCGATCTGCCCAAAGAAGACGTCGAGGAAGCTCTTGCCCTTTTGGCGCACTTCCGTTTCCTCATCCTTGCGGTAGACGGCCGGATTGGCGCGGAATTGGGCGCGTTCGATAAGAGCGAAGATGATGGTCTCCTCCAAGCGAATGAGCGTAGATCGAATGTCTGCCAGCGTGATGGGGGTCTCCTGGAAGAAGTGCTCGAGCGTGGACGACCCCTGGCTGGCGTCGATCTGCGCCGTCTCGCCTTCATTCAATTGCTTCTCATTTCGCTCCATTTCGAATAAATATTTTGGATTCAATCAATGCACCGGTCTCGTGGGGATCTTGGGTAAGGTCCCAAGCGCCTGGGAGATGAGTGGGGATTCATAGCGCCACAAGAACACCAACACGAAGATCTCCAGCTCGCTTGCGTTCTGTGGATCAGCGACTGGGGCTTTATCTTTGATAATCAAAATTCAAACGCCCACTCGGGACATAGCATTCACATTAAGAAGAAACCGAAAAGAAATAGAATTTCTTCGTAGCCAGCAAAAAAAGAAGGAAGGCCAAGAGGGGCGTTGTGTTGGAAATCGGAGATGGACGGCCGAGCCGGAGGCGGGAAGCCCGAGTCCTCCAAGAGCTTGAGCATCCCTGTTCAGCCCGCAAGGAACGTGCGCACCTTTGAAGAAACCGAGGAGACCTTCCACGCCCCGCGCTACACCCGCGCCAACCCCTACCCCCGCCATCATTCCCGAGATTTCGAAGATGAAGACAAAGAAGAGCAGCAGCTGAGGGAAAGACGAAACACAAGAGTCAAAAATGACGAAGAACGTTTTCTGGACGTCGATCTGCCCGAGGGTGTGCTCAATCTCGGCTCAGTTGTGCTACGAGATGTGCACGTGCTGCGAAAATTCGACGTTGTCAATCGCTCCCCTTCGTCGCCTCTGCACCTCACCCTCGCATCTACTCTGCCCGACGAGCAGGTTGGATTCCAGCTTACCAATGCCAACCTTCAAGGCGAACTCGAGGAAGAGGATCACAACCAACTCTTCAACACCATCAACCGCATCAGCGAACTCACGCTTGGACCCCTTGAGCGAAAAACCATCATCCTCTCTTTTCTCCCCATCAATCAAATACCCGATGCCGACGCTCATCGCGAGGTATGCACCACAAGGCGAGCAGGAGTTGCCTTCTTTTTCTTCTTCTATATTCACTCTTCATACCTGCCAGGACGAAGACGAGGTGGTTCACGACACTCGCACCTCCTACACGGCCAAGGGTGAGATCACCATCACTGCTCGGCCACTCAAGGGCGATGCACGAACGCAGACGGTACGTCGTACACCTTTCGCAACGCCACCGCAGCTTGAAGCGAGTGTGCTGACCGCTTTCTCTGCCTAATGTGGCGTATTAGACGGTGCTCACCCTGCTGGCCAAAGTCTGCAAGCTGGAGATGAAGGTTGATGCGACCGATTTCAACTTCGACAACTGCCTTGTTGGTGGCAGCTACGTCAAGGACTTCACGATCCGCAACCACTCCGAGATCCCACTGCTGTTCGGCATCAAGACGGACACCGTACAAGACCCTAACCTCCCCTCAGATCTTTAACTCTGGTGCACACAGCGCTCATCGAGTATCCGTTCGTTCAGGTTCACCACGGGGTTTCAAGCAAGGACAAGGTTCTCGAGTTCGTTGACTACGATACAGGCTCTGCAGGTTTGTCGTTGCTTCCTATTGCAGGTGTCCTTTGTCTTTGTCCGCAGAGAACAGTGTGTCTGAACGCTCTGCACAGTGCGCGATCACATGATCCCGAGCTTCTCGCACATTACCATTCGCGTTACCTACCGGCCCGCTGAAGTGGGCAATTTTTCCTACGTCGTGCGCATCGAGAACGTCAAGGACCCGAACAGCGTGCATTTTATCAACATCCACTCTTCCGTCGTCTCTGAACTGCGGCCGGTACGCTTACGCGTGCTTTGTTTTGAGGCCTACCAGTCTGGCATTGATGTTTGTTTAGGCAGCTGACACTTCCATCCGCCCTTCGATCGTTCTCAAATCAGAAATCGATCATGCTGAGCGTTGCCAAGCTCGACTTTGGCGATTGCTACACCAGCATTCCCGTGTACCAGATACTCACGGTGAAGAACGTCACCGAAGACACTATGGAGGTGTTCTTTGACAGCGACGCTTCGCACGAGGTCTCCTTCGATCTCATCACCGATAACGACCAGCAAGAGAACGAGCGCCAGCGCACGACTGCGGACGTGGCCTACGACTCTGATTCTGACTCGAGCTCCGACTCAGAAGCCGACACTGCCGACACGAACGGTACTCGCTCCTTCGCTCCTTGTCTTCTTGTCCACTGCTCGGTTTTTCTCCTAGCAGCTTGTGCTCGTGCTGCGGCCGTATCTTCTGTTCACCTTCCGATCGACCATTGACAGGCAACGACGACCAGGAAGACCCGCTTTCCTCTTCTCCGGAGAACGCACCAACCAGCGGTACCAAGACGAAGGTGGTCCGACACTCGCGCATCGAAGAGATTTTGCTCGGGCCTGGTGCTGAGAAGACTATCAAGGTCTGGTACAATCCGGAGCCCGAAGAGGTACGCCAAGCACTGTTCCGCTTAGCTTCTAGGTCGCCGAGGCCTGTTTCACTGATTTGAGAACCTTTTTCAACCAATCAGGTGCTGGCATCGTCCACCATCGTGCCCGGTAGCGAGGCGGTGAACCGTCTGGCGACCCTCTCCCGGCGCAGCTTCCAAATCGATCTCACGTGCAAGAACCGTGAAGGCCAGGTTGCGTACCGCTGCACTTAGCAAGCACTCCTCTGCGCATCGGTGTGCGCTCATACTTGGCGGTTTCCATTTTTCAGGTCCACACGCGCAAGTCGGTCGTGGGAACGGCCAAGGTCTGCACCTCCTTTGTCTACGTTCCGCGCACGGACATCAATCTGGGCGATTGCGACGTCGGATCGTGGAGGGTAACGTTTCTCTTTGCTTTCTTGTCTTTTATTCGCTGGAGGAGAGGAGTGCTCACCATAAACGCGCGATCGCTTCACAGTCGGCGGTCGTTGAGTTGGTCAATCTTTCCGACCTGCCCGCCAAGGTGTCATTGAACTACCAGTCCAAGGTGGTCACCTTCCGGCAGAGGCAGATCACCATCCCTCCGCGCCAGTCCGCCGACCTGAAGGTGGATTTTGTTCCTCGCAAGATCAATCCCGACTATCGGTACGACCTGTTCAAAAGTATGAGCCAACACGCGCGCGCTTATTGGACTAACTCAACCCAACCACGTGATTGCAATAACTGCTCAGAAAGGAGATTACGTTCGTCAACACCAAGAACAAGAGCAACGAGCAGTTCATTTCTGTGAGGGCGAACAACGTCGACCCTCTCCGTATCACCTTCCACTCGGTCTTCTATCACCTCATCACCCCCTACTCCCATAATTATGTCGATTTTGAAAACGTCATTGTCGGCTCGCCAGCGGTACCTACTCTCCTGTCCTCATGTCAGACTGTGTAATATCTCTTCGTTGGTTGCGACCACCGAGCTAACCAGCGCTCTCGGTAGGTTCGTACTTTCCTCATTCGCAACGTCAGTGGCAAGGACCTCAAGCTCGAGTTCAAGACCTCGCTGGCAGATGAAATCACAGTACGCGATATCTCGACTGCCCTTGCTAATCACTCATCCTGAACGCTTATCATTGACACAATGTTGGGTCCTCCGTTCCGTTGTTTCAGCTCTGCAAGCAGGGTGCATCGTCCTTCCTTTCGCAGTCGCCGCAGTCGAAGACCGAGCAACTGATGCAGCGCATTGAGGAACACGAGAGTCGCATGCAATTCCAGCCGCGCGGCGACGCATCGAGGGACTCAGACGCCCAGACTGCCAGATATCTCGATCTCGCCGACTCGCGGAAGAGCGACCGCTCCGATGCCTCCCTTGCCAAGCGCACTAACACCAAGTACGACCGAGTGGTTTCATCAATGTAGCTCTGCTCTCTTACGCACTCCTGATGCGCGCCAACAGGTCTGGCGATGTCCTCCAGAAGAAAGCCAGGGCCGATCAGCCATCGCAGGCCGCCATTCTGGTGGCTGAATCCGAGCAGCAGCAGCAGCAGCGCAAGCGAATGCTCGAATCGGGCGACGACTTCGATTTCTCCGACGATGGCAGCCGTTCGACCGTGCAGGCGCCGTCCGCCGCCGCCCAATCGAACGACCTTGTATCGCTCACGCGACGCCTCTCCTACACCGGCAGCCTGCCCGATAGCCTGACGGCCGACAAAGAGGTTCGCCTCTAAGTCACCACTAGAATTGAATCTAACCTGATCTGGAACACGGCACTCACGCAAATCGTGTGCACTGTTCGCTCCACAGGAGCAGTACATCATGTCGCAGGAGAGGCGGTTCAAGGGTGTGATGCGCGCACTGAACGAGGGTCTACTGGTACCTCTAACGGGCAAGTCGCTTCACCTGTTGCCCGAAGAGGAGTGCATGGTCTACGCGGTCTTCCGCCCCTCGCCCACCAAGCGCGGCTGGCTGCAGGGCAAGCTCAAGAAGATCAAGGGCTCCATCTCCATCCGACTCGTTGGTAAGCACTTACCCCTTTCGTTGCTTCAACTGCGCGTTGACGGTGTGGTATGTGGTTGGCTGATCGTGCTTCGACGTCGATCAGATTACGACCGAGCGACCCTGCGCAAGGTGTCGGAAACTTCCGAGAGCGTCATCCCGCCTCGCGATCTGATGGTGACCGCCAATATCTGCCGTTCCATCATGGAGCTCGCCCAGAAGAACATCAACTTTGGTACGGTGTTCAAGCACACGAAGCACCCGCAGAAGACGCTCGTCATCAACAACTTGTCCGAAGTGCCGCTCGTCTACCGAGTGAAGAAGAGCGGTTCGATTGCCTCGCTCGACCTCATAATCTCGAAGGCCGACAGAATGGGCATCATCCGTCCCTACCGCAGGAAAGAGCTCCACTTTCTCTTCAAGCCGACCATCACGGGTACCACAACCTCTCCGCCTCTCGTCCCTTATCACGGCTGGGTGCTTACCAAACAAGGCTCATTCTCGTTTTCCCAGGCGCGTTCAACGAGAAGCTGGTGATCGAGAACATTCAGGACGCGTCCAATAATCAAGTGATTACGGTGAAGGCGTTGGTGAAGCCTACGACCAACTTCTTCGTGCGCTCGATGTCGATGGACTTTGGCGTGGCCGTCCTCGGCATGCGTTCCAAGCGGTGCCAGCTCATCGTGTCCAACACGACCAACCAGCGTAGGTTGTACGAGGTCAAGCTAGACGACGACAACACCGGGTGCGGCTCAACCTCGCCATCGTTTAATGACGCTGTAGAGAATGGGTTGGGACTCACTACACCATGTGCGCCCCAACAGGGCCTGCGAGTATGACCTGTTTCTCAGGCTCGAGAAGACAGCCCCCATCGTGCTCAGCAAAGAGGAGGAGGTCCAGGTGGCGCACCTGCTGCAGCGCATCAAGATTGCCAGGCGCAAGGCGCAGGAGGAAAAGATCGCCAAGTACATGGAACAGCTGAACAAGCTGCAAACCGGCAAGATACAGAAGGTACCGCCTGCACCCTGTTCTCCGCCCCGTCACCAATTCATCGGCTCGATGATGCTTTAATTTAACTGCAATACGACTGCTTGCATGAGCTCAACCAACAACAACAACTCTCCTGAGACCCTGCACAACTGCAGTTCTTCTATCTATGCAGAGGCGTGGACGACTGCTCATCGTCTTCTTTTTCCTCTCTTTCACAGGAGTCTCCCGGTTCATCTAACGTCACGTCTGGATACAGCTCCGACGTTGACGAGGGCGAAGAACGCAAGGAGCGCAGCAACGCCAAGCTGGGCGAGCTGGGAGCGTCGGGCATGCCCAAGAGGCTCGAGAGCTCCTACTCGGTGCACAAGAACGTGCTCAGCCTCCACATCGACGCCGGCGGTGCGTGCAGCGTGCTGGCCATTCTCCGGCCGAAGGCCATCAAGCGCGACCTGGTCAGCGGCGACACCCGCGCCCGAGGCATTCCGCTCGAGGGCCGAGTGCTCATCTACGAGACGAAGAACGTGGACATGGTCAAGACCATCCCGTGGCGCGCCATTGTCTGCGCCACCCACGAAGACTACGTCAAGCTCGCCCTCTCGGAGCCGCACATGTCCGACGCCCCGCGCGACGACGTGCGCGACCTGCTTGTCGCCCAAGTCCAAGATGTCAGCGGGTCGTCGCCGCTCACCGGCGACAAGGAGGGCGCAATCACGCCCCCCAACAGCCCCATTGCCAGCTCGCCCCTCGACTACCTTACCCTCGCTCGTCTGGAGGCCGGCCGCAACACCAGCCCAGTGGCCTCTCCACTGCGTGGCCATGACGGCGGAGCCATGGATGCCGCGCAGGTTCGGCGTCTCCAACACACACACACACACACACACGTGGCATCATCTACTTTCCTAACCTCTGTTTCCCTTACTTCCATTGCACAGGAGTTAGAAATCAGCCCCATGTCGATCAATTTTGGTGCAGTGAAGCTGGGCAAAAGCGTTTCGTCCAAGTTCACCGTTCGCAACTCGACGGCGGCGGACGTGCCCTACGCCATCTTCGAAGTTGACGAGCGACATTCGGGTAACAATTGCTTTTTAGTCTGTGTGCCAAGTTTACCGGTTTCTGATCCCCCCCCTTCCTCTATGCAGAGAAAAAGGGCGATGCGGTCGTCAGCGTGAAGGAGGAGGGAGGCATGCTTAAGGCCCATGGAACTAAGGACGTCGTATTCAGCATCACCCCGCACGACACCGGTCGGCAGACCTACAACATCTCAGTCATGAACATGAAGACCATGACCCCTGTACGCTCCTGTCATTCTCTCGTCCGGTGACCCTGCACCTCATCTCATTATGATTTCTTCCCAGCGAATTGTGAGTGTTACCTTGAGCGTGGAAAAGTCACGCGGCCTGCGGTACCCCGACCTGGTCACAGGTAAGGCGGACCGTTACAACCTCGGCTCGATTCAGCCTTTTGCGCACCTTTAACCCGACGCGCACATCTCCCAGAAGGACAACACAACCCTGTCATCGATCTGGGGCTGTGCTACATCAACGGAGCTCGCAACGAGTACGCCAAGGTGCATCCGTTCCGTATTCAGAACCTGTCATCGGTACACACCGCCAAACGCCCCTCTTGCAAAGTCATCGCTTTGACTGACCCCATGACGCCCTTGGTCATATCACCTTCCAGACGGCGCTTGTGCTGGCCGCGCAGTCGAACATGCCGTCGCAGGTGTTCCTGTTCCAGAACAGCGAGCTCACGCAACCGGCAGTAGGCATTCTGTTGCCGCCGCGCAAGATCACAACCATTTTCATCTGCCTGCAGCCGAATAAGAAGCGCCTCAACAAGACCTACGCCGACGGCGCGTGCCGCGACATCGTGGGCGGCATCCGCATCAAGGCGATAGAAGCCGACAGCCTGCAGGGCCGTTCCGTGGAGGCCCTCTTCAGCGAAGAGAAGAGCCTTGTGCCCACCTACGAGGAAACGATTAAGTTCACCGCCGTGTTGGGCAAGAGCGTGCTGAGCGTTTCCCACCACACTATCGACCTCGGCACGGTCACCTCCCTCGGCGGCACCACGGTCAAGAGTCACTTCGAACTTCAAAACCTGTCGCTACGGCTTCCGCTCGAGTGGTTCATCCCTACGCCCAGCTTGTTTGTACGTACCCTCGACGCGACAGACTGCGCTATTTCCACGCATTCTCCCTCCGGGTCACTCGCATGCCTGTTGGGTGGTGATTGATCAACTTTCTGCAGAGCATCAGCCGACTGCGCGGTCACCTCAAGCCTCGCACGAGCCAGACCGCACCCAGCCAGGACTCGTGCCAGAGTGCGCACACCGCTCTTAAATCCACCACCCGGGTCTAACATGTCTAACATGTCCAACATTTCACCGGGCCCTTTCGCCAATCACGTGAATGCAGGGATTGAAGTGTCGCTCGTCCCGAAGCACTACGGCTACTTCGAAGAGGAGATCAGCATCTATAACACGCACAGCAGGGACCCGGCGCTGCGGGTCAAAGTGTGCCTGTTCGTCGAGGAGAAGCTCGTTCAGCTCAGCGACGCGAGCACCAGCGACGGCGGCCTCGCCGTTGCGCCGTCGCTCGATTTTGGATGTGTCTACCTGCGGCCCCGCAAGCTGGACGAACCCGCCAGCGAGGGCGAAGCGTCTCCCGAGGCCAAGACCAAGGAGAGGGAGAGGGAAAAAGAAAAGGAGAAGGCCGAGGCCGAAGACGCCGGCGACGCCGACGGGGAAGACGAGGGCGACGAAGTGTACAGCGAAACCGGCGCCGACGATCCCGAGCTGGAGATCAACGCCAGCAGCGACGTAAGCGACAGCACCGGCATGCGGTGGAAGACGGTGGTGGTGGAAAACGTCTCGGGATCGGATCTCCTCCTGCGCGCGCGGACGGAGTTCGACCTGGGCGTGGTGTGGCGACAGCACAGCGAAGGAGAAGGGCAAACCGATGACCAACACCACCCGCAGCTGCCCACACCGACGGCCTCGCAGGACCACGGCCACGAGGGCAGCCCCACGACGATCGAGGACCACCTCCTTAAGGCCGGAGAAAAGGCCCGCCTGCTGATCACCCTGCCGCTGCCCACCTACAAGACTCTCCTGCACCATGTCACCACCGCGCAGGCGCCCACGCGGCCTCAGCGGCTCGTGAGCTCGCTCCTGCAGGGCCAGCGAGTCGACGTGCTCGGTACGCCACCATGCATGATGTCAGACTCACACCGTGCCAGTGGCTCCTCCTTGCTCACCCACAGACACGTGTGCGCAGGTAACTTGTTCCTGGAGCGACACGTCCGCGGCAAGCTCGTCGGTGGACGCGAGAAAGACACCTTGCAGTGCTGTCGGATCATCCCGGTCAGGGCCTCCTACGCCATATCCATGGCGCGCCTGCAGCCCAGGGAGGTCAAGCTGGATACCATCGCAGACGTACGTCACCAAATCTTCTTCTCCGCGGACCTGCGTAGTTTCCTGCCCTTACGTCGACGTGTCTTCGATTTTCGCACAGGTCTGGAAGTCCATTCCGTTCGAGTTCACGGTGCAGAACTTGTCCAACGCGCCCCTCGTCTGCAAGCTGAGTAAGCTGCCGCTGGAGGTCACGATTGACAGTCCCGCACTCCAGAAGGACGACAAGGAGAGGGAGAGCAACAAGAAGTACATCCTCTCCCTCGCCATCGGCCTCATTCAGTAGGTTACTGATCACCGCACCTCTCTCTCTCTCTCACCACAGAACCGACGAAGTGACCAATCCGCAACTGAACTCACTCATCTGTGTGCCACCGTCTGGTTCAGTGTTGGTCAATGCGGCCCTCCACCCGTCCGAGGTACACCCGCGAGCGCTCTCTAATGTTTCGAACAACGAACTCCTCATTCTACTCTTCACCTTCTCCAGATCAACTACGCGCTTCAGGATAACTACACCAACACTATCAGCCTGGTAAATGTACATAACTCGACTGCACCGCCCATGCTGGTGCCAATTCACGCAGCCGTCAGCCTGTACCACCTCAAATACCTGGTACACAGCCCCTCCTTGCACTTGTAGTGATGGTTGATGCTGACGGTGATATGCAGGGCCTGTCGGGAGATGGAGATCTGGTGCTGCCCACTCTGATGCATCCCGCGCCGCCGAACGCGCCGCCCGTGGACGAATGGTTCACGGTGCAAAACACCTCGGGTCGAGCGCTGGACATCGAGATCCAGGGCCAGCTCAACATGGCCATGGCCGACCTCATCGCCTTGCTCGTTCTCTCCCGCGAGTCGAACCTGCCCCTGAAGAAGTTCACGCTCGCCGCAGGCGACAGCCTCGAGATCAAGGTCCGAGTCGAGGCCCGCAAGGACGCGCGCATCCCGTCCAACTTCGGCAAGAAGTACAAGGACTTCCCACTCGGCAAGCTCCACCTACGGTCCGAGCACGTCGCCGAGACCATCCTCGTTCACGGATCCCTCGAACCCGTATGCATATCTTGGCCTTCGGCTTTTGCGCTTCTTCGTCGGCTCACCCGGTTTGTGGTTGTCGCGGGCGTGCAGGGGCCCACCTTTTCGTTGTCCACCACTCGGCTCCACTTCCGGTCCGATGCGGGCGCGACCGCCAGCGACAGTGCCACCGAGACCCAGGTATGCCTAATTTCTCTCGAGTTCCACCACACGAGTCATCCTAGGATGTCGCCTAACTTCTCACATGACTTTTTCTAGGCACAGCGGAGCCATGTGGTGCGGGTCAAGAACCTGCTGTCGCAGTTCCCCGTTCAGGTGCAGCTTTCCGAGCAGCAGCCGGCGACCCAGCGCGCCAGCCCGCGAAGCGACTCCCCGCTCAGCCTTCAGGAGCCGTCGCCCACCAAGACGGCCTTGCGCGCTAAGGAGATCGCCGATGCATCGGCTGCCAGCAGCTCCGCACCTGATCAGCCGGCCGAGTCGCAGCAGAACAACCTCCTGGACATCCAACCCGACAAGGCCACCATCCCTCCCGGAGAATCCATTGACGTGCGTACCTCCACTCTCGACACACCGCCACCCCAGTCAGTGACTCCCGCTCACCACTGGCATCACTGTGATGTTGATGCGCCCGCACAGGTCGTTGTAACGCTGCGCGATCGAGCCAGGACCTCCTCGTCCGGCACCTCGTCGGAGGACCGGACGTTGGTGGTCTGCGACACGCGATCTCCCTCCATGCCACAGCACATCGCCGTCACCCACTCCCGCCTCGAAGGTAACCATCATCCGTCGGTCCTTGCAAAGCTCTCAACTTTATCATCATGGCCGCTCACACACACACACACACACACACACACACACACACACACACACACACACACACACACA
>CDFE01039159.1:0-13290 GCA_000826465.1 Acanthamoeba mauritaniensis | reverse complement strand
CGGGCCAGCCGGTCCTCCGTTTCAGTGCTCACGGCTGCGCTCCATTTCGAACGAGACGGCCCGGGACCCGCGTGTCTGGTGGCAAGTGTGATCATCGCAGGTTCCAAAGAGCGCAAGGATGACGCGTAGCACATAAAACATCGAGACACACACGCGTGGCATACCCTTCGGGAGCGAGCAGGGCCAGCTTGGACATCTTGGAGAGAAGTACCCGGAGGACTCGGTCGGTTTCGGCGATCTCCTCCACGAATTGCTGGATGGGCGAGTGTTGCGTGTAGCCCGGTTTCTGCATCGATGAGGGCAACAGCGGAGAGTTAATAAAGATTAGCTTCTGGCCACATGCGCGTGCGGTGGTGCGAGTGTGATTACGCGTGTGCGGTAGTGCGCGTTGTTCGTTGGAGCATGTGCGTACGTGTCGGTTTTGGCTATCAAATCGGTGAAGAAAGTCGCGGTGGGCGGCAAGGTAGATGCGGATGTGGAGGGTCCCTAGGAGCGAGCTGAAGTTGGACTGGCCCAGGGAACCCCTCCGCGACGTGGAACCGGAGGTGAGCCAGTACTCGAGGCTGACATCCGGCTGCCACCCTAGTCGCAGCCGCGCAGCCACCTCTCCCTTGCCTGGAACACGACACACAGTAGCTGTGGCTAAGAACTGGGCAGAAGCCAGAGTTGTGCGAGTGAACGCGTACTCTCATCGAAGACCAGGTTGTGCAGCTGAAAGCCCTCCTGCAGCCGCAGGTCGACGACGTGCGACAGGTGGCAGTCCAGATGATACTCGCGCACCTTCAAGCGGCCCACGGGTATCTCGGGTGGAGGGTACGAGACCCACGGAAACGGATGATTCACCGCCACCGTCGGAGGCAGCATGCTCGGCAGCAGCTGCGCACGGTCAACACTGATCAGCGCGTGTCGGGGTGTCGTGATGGGAGTGATGCGTACCGGATCGTTCATGCCGCCGCCAATGTCCGATTCGGGGCGCATAAGTTTGAACTCCTTGATAAGCAAATGCCGCTGGATGGCTGTGCAGGCGAGGTCGTTTGCCACGTCGTCCTCCACGGGCCGGTCGCTCAGCAGGTCATTCTCCTGAATAAACTGGCCGGAGGTGCAGTTGCACAGGAAGCGCAGCATGTCTGGTCGGACCAGCGTTGAGTGAGATGGGCGCAGAAAAATGATATTGAGCCGCACACGCACACGCACGCGCACCACCGCACACAGCAGCAACTATCTGTCTCGTATTTACCTGTGTCGGGAATGTAGCCAAAGTGGCAGGAGGGTCGGTCCTCGAATCCGTCGAGCAGGATCACCGAGCAGGAGATGTCCTCCCGGTTCAACAGCATGACGTAGCTGTCGTAGGTGCGTCCGTCGGGGATGGGCGTCACACCGTCGGTAATCACTGTGCACGGCGAACGATCAACAACGGCAATCGACGGTGATCAGCACTCCGCCCGCTAGCGTTCATGTGGGTGGTAAGCAATGTCATCACGCAGGGCTGATGCGTACGAATGAGACCCGGGCTGGCGTCGTGAGGGAGGAGCGTGAGCGCGAACACTCCGTTTTGCAGAGCGACACGAAGGTCGGGTGTGGCAAGTTGAGGTCTTCATATATTGTGAGGTGTGTGTTAAGTGTGTGTCGTTGTGGCATTAGCATGGACTGAGGGCGGAACGACAACAAGGCGGGGAGGTGAGTACGTGTTGAGATATATGTGAGCGATGTCGGTTTCGAGATGCTTGAGCTGCTTCTTCAGCGTGGCGAGCAGGGAGTGAGCATTCGCCGAGGTGAGCAATGCCCCTTGCACCAACACTCGAAATGTGTCGCCGGTCGAACCCTGAGCGAGCACTGACACAAACACCTCCAGCACAACCTGCATTCGTTAGACACCAACGTGAGTTACCACACACGCTCACACGCACACGTGCAATTCAATGTCACAGAGAACGATGAGGGCACCTCTATGTTGAGTGCGGGGAACACGATCGGCTTGATCAGCTCCAGGAAGCAGCGCTCCAGCACGGTGTAGAAGTGCTCGTAGAGAACGCTCCCCGACGGGGTGAGGCTCGCCACCGACGGGCTTATGTCGAGGGAGAACACCAAGCGGTGGCGCGCGTAGATTGTGTAGACACTGCTGCCGGGCTTGAGCGCCAGCGGCTGTGTGGCGGCCACCGGACCGGCGATCACGGCGGTGGTGGCCGCTGGGGCGACCGCGTCGCTGGCCTTGGCGGCCGCCGTGTGCTTGCCGCCGATGACGAGGGTGGTGGCGCTGTTGTCCTTGGAGGCCGTGCGGAGGGTACCGCGCTTCGACAGCCGCTTGGTCTCCGAGGCAGACAGGAGGAAGTGCGAGCCCAGCCGCGTGGTGGCCGAGAGCATGAATAGCCCGAGCGCTTCATCTTCCTGCACGTTGTTGTACAGCAAACGCAAAGGGGAATCAGTTGCAAGCACTTACACTTAGCCAAGTCCATTGCTTGCATTGTGCAATTGTGCCAGCATTTCTTGATCATTGAAGCCAGAAATCACAATCTTAATGGGGGTGATCGTGGGCGAAATCCCACTCAATCAAGTGAGAGGAACAATGATGATGGATCGGAGGCGCACCTCTGCGACCTCTAACGAGGTGGCGGCAAGCAGTCGCTCTACAAACCACAGGAGACGGTCATTGCGAGCAAAGGAGGAGTGATCCGAGACCACCAAGAAGAGCTCATTCGTTGCCAAAGGCTCAGCATTCGGTAGTGCCGCCATGTGCTCGCCCCTTGCGGCCGCAATCGAGCATGCGAATTTGGCAACTGCGTGAATGTTGCTACTTGCTTTTGCTTTTCACTCGTTTTCTCGAACCGAAAAAGAAAACCAAATAACAAGAAGGACACCAGCCAAGGTTGTGCCTGGTGGCTAACGGTTCAAGCAAGACGGAACTGGTAGTCTCCGCTCATGGTCACATAGCGCACCCACGGGAGTGCCTGATATCTGTTGCGTTGTCCAACAGGGAGGCGCACGGATGGGCAAGTGAGCTTACGCGCCTAGAGCCTCATTGAGCGTTTTGTCAAACAGTGGTGATGTACCCTGAGCGCTCAAAGACCTTGAGGTATCGGACCTGCAGGCCCGACACAGGCAAACCGGGAATCTCGAATTGGACGGTGATGGGCGGGTGCGCGAACCTCGGGGCGTCTTCCTCACCTCCTGCGGCGACATTTTTGTTATAATAAAATAGTACGCGGTCCATGGCGGCGGAGTGGTACCGCCGGTCGAGGGGAGTGCGACGTGCGCCCGGAGCAGGAACTCCTTGCCGCCCTGGAAGCTGGGGATATGCCAACAGATGGCGTCCTTCTCTGGCACATACTGCAGACCACGAAAAAGAAAAGAAAAAAGAACAGGAACGAGAAGAGGAACGAGAATGAGAATAAGAACGAGATAGAACTGCAACTGACAGGTAAATAATAAATAACGCGTTATAAATAAGATTATTAAAAAAAATGAAATACCTTCACGGAACCGCTCGAGTTGGTCCTGAACTTGGGCGAATCCGCGTCGGGAGGAACGGGCACGAAGATGTTGACGTTCTTGGCCGTCGAACGGGTCTTGAACTGCGCTCGAGCCTGTGTCCATCGCATTAGTCGCCAGCCGTAAGGCACATTCATGTGCGCGGGCTCGGGCAAACTGTGCGACCGTGGACGGTACCTTGATGAGGTATTCGACGCGCGAGTGTTGGTGCACGTTGACGATGGCTTCCACCCAGATGAGCGGCTTGATCTGCGAACGCGCGTGGTCAGTGGACAATAAAGTATAATTGTTATAAAATCAATAAAGAATATAAAAAAAGAGGAAAGTCACGCAGGCGGCAGAACGAGAGAGCAGTGAATACGTGGGGAGTGCTGAGTCGGTAGGTCATCAGCGAGAACTCCTCGTCGGGCGGGATGAAGCTGATGGTCCTGTTTGTGTGGAGAGTGGGTGAGAAAGAGATCGCAAGTACTACCCCCTTCCCCCAATGAGCAACCAGTGCGCACTGAGACCACTACGTACTTGTCCCTTTCGAACTCGGTGAGCGGCACACACTGATGGAACGTGACGTCTTCCATCCCCACCGTCCCCTTACCGCCGTCCGAGGCTGCACCCGCACAACGCACGCCGGAGATGAGGTTAATACGAACTTGTAAATTTAATGTAACAACAATTATAATCTAAATAATAAAAGAAACAAAAAGAAACAGAGAAGAAAAAAACTAGTGCGGTACCGGAGGACAGACGGTCATTGAGCCCTAGGGAGAGGTTGGGCATGCCCGACAGCTCGGGCTTGATCCTGATTTGACCCGTCAGGTCCGAACGCAGCACCGCTCCATTGGCGCTCACCTAATCATGGTACCCGGCACACCGCACAGCGCGACACCAACCACCACGACAGCGCAGGCACAACAGGCTCCGCGATTAGCGTGCGCAGCTCCCGTGGCGAGGATATGAGACGCAGCGGGCGATCGTACGAGAAGGTTGACTTTTTCGATGACATCGAGGAAGACCTCGTTGGACGCGTACTTGACGCTGCCATTGCGCCACGGCACCGCCGTACTCAGCGAGGGCGCTGGCCGCACCTCCTTTTGAAGCTTGTACGAGTCCTGTGTGATAAACCTGCAATCACATGATGCGCACAGCACACGACGCACGACACGCAGACCACGCGCGTGTAAGATTCGTGTGCGACGCGACAACGCAGGCGAAAGCGGGAGAAGTGCGCACTCTTTGAGAATCTTGGCGTCGGTGGCCTGCGGATAGCCAAAGTCCATCATCTCGTCGAGGAGCTCGTAGATGATGATGAAGTTGTCCTTGATGCTCTCCTCCTCGAGTTTGTTGAAGTAGTTCACCAGCACCTGGATGAGCTTGTACAGAAAGAGCAGCATCATCGCCGCGTCCGCGTTCTTCGGGGTCACCGCCAGAACTGTGTGTGCATGTTGCAACGTGTGCGGTGGCACGGTTTAGAGGAGCCGAAGAAGGTGAAACGAACGTGAGCCAAGAAAGAAGATGGACGTACGGATGAGGTTGCTGTGGTTGACGGAGACGTAGGTGATGCCGTCCTCCACAAAGATGGGCTTCGCCTCTGAGTCCTCGGAGGCCAGCAATAAGTCCATGAATCGCTCTGCCGCCCCCAGCCGCACATCGCCGCGGTAGTCGCGCCAGATCAGGACCTTCCCCTGTCAACCAACGATTAACAGTTTTGCCATCATCTTTCAAATTTTCGCACAACTGAGCCCTCCTACTACTCTCATTCTTATATCAAGGACATACGAACCCGAGAGTCGAGAATGAACACAGCCGATGGACCAAACATTCTTCACGTGATCTGTCTGCCTTGTGTAGTTGCTCTTCTTCCGTTGCTTTTTCTTTCCCTGCTTTCCCTTCTTTTTATTTTTTTATTTTTATTTTTTTTCTCCTTTTATTTTGATAATCCATTTTTAAAAAAAATGGATTATCAAAATGCAGATTAAAATAAAAATGCTTTTAATCGTGACATTGGCCTGTCTGCCTGTTCGTGCACGGGCTCGTACGTGTGTTGGGTGTGGGTGTCGCCTTGTGCGTTGGAGTGCCGCCCTGGCCGCACAAGGAACCAACCACGACCACAATCATCCTAATAAATTAACGCCCCCCCCACTCCTCTCTCCTCGTTCTCGCCCCACATCCTTCGTCTTGTTGCATGCTGCTCGCCCCTTCACTTCGCCCGGTTTAGTTGCATGTGACTTCGCGTCAGGTGGCCAGCTGGGCGATGGATACGCTCGGGTTAGTGTGAAAGCTAACGCGCGACCCTTCTCTGGAAGGAGGGCATGGGACTGGATGGAGGGGAGCATTGTACCGGCGAGCGCGGCCATCAGGGACAGCTCTCCGGCGAGCACGCCCGCGCACACCACCTCGGCCAGCTTCTCGGCATGCCGGCCCGGGTTTTCCTCCGACGCTCCCTGCGAAAGCAGCGGGGCGGGCGCGGGAAGCTCATCAGCATTGGAGCAAATGCGGAGTCGGGGGCGCCGGAAAGCGAGAGTGAGGGAAGGGCTACCTTGACGTGGAGTAGGTCGAGACAGGCCGACTGGGCCGGCAGGTGGGTTCCGCCGCCCACGGTACCGACCTCGATAGAGGGCATCGTGCACGAAATGTACAGATCGTTGCCGTCGTCAGTCCTGTTGCACGCAATTGCATTGGAAAAAAAGGGTTAGAGCTATGTGAGTACGAAATGAGTTTGTGGTGAGCTACGTACGGCTCCATGATGGTGAGACAGTTGGAGCTCTCGACGTTCTGGGCTGGGTCCTGGCCCGTGGCGATGAAGATAGCCGTCACGATGTTGGCCGCGTGCGCGTTGAACCCGCCTACGTTACATGCGAAGAATACCCACGGTAAGACAAATAATAATGGCCATGAATGAATAACAACAATAATAGCGTTGCGATGGGGTGGTGGCGCGTTGTTACCGATGGAGCCGGCCATGGCCGAGCCGATGAGATTCTTCTGCGTGTTGAGCTCCACCATGGCCCGCACCGTGGTCTTGAGCACGCTCTCCACGACGTCGCCCTTGATGATGGCCTCACACACGACTGACTTGCCGCGTCCCTCGATCCAGTTCATGCTCGACGGCTTCTTGTCAGTGCAATAGTTGCCCGACAGACTGTGTCACGTGTCGCAGCCAACGGTGGTGGTCAGTCAATCAATCACGTGTGCACGCGCACCAAGAGGGCGTTTACCTGACGATGAGCATGTCAGGAAAGGCCTGCTGGATGAAGGCCAGGGCCTTTTCGGTGCCCTTGGAGATCATGTTCATGCCCATCGCGTCGCCCGTGCTGCTCCGGAATCGGATGTAGGCGTTGCGCCCAGCGATCGCCACCTTGATCTGCACAAATAAACACAAATACAAACACGCATAAAAGAAAGATAACGAGAGTGATAAGCGAGTGCGGTGGCGGCAGCGACGCGTGACAAGAGCGAAGGTGCGTACGTCACGAAGGCGGGCAAAGCGGCTCGTGCTGTCAAAGTCGCTCTTCACCTGCGCAAAGTTCTCCGGCTCTTCGAGCCACGCCTTCAGCTGCGCCGCCTCCTTGGCCGACTTCATCCTAATTCATGTCAACCACCGATGACGTCAGCGGACGAAAAGAAAAGAGTGGCGACGCGTCGTGGGTGGGCAAGAGACGAACCTGACGCAGGGTCCGCGGGTCATGCCGTTGGTGGTCACTACGGCGGTGGCGCCGCCCGAGACGGAGATGGCCTTGCAGCCCCGGTGGGTGCTGGCCACGAGGCAGCCCTCTGTGGTAGCCATGGGCAGGTGCACGTTCTCCCCGTTGAGCAGCATGGGTCCCGCCACGCCCACCGGGATGGGCACGTAACCTGTGCGCATGCGCACGCGCGGCAGTCAGCATAAAACACGCGCGTGCGGGTGGAACGACACGACACACGAGAGTAGCGGCTGGTGCGACTGTGGGCGCCCGAAAAGGGGTAGGGTACCGATGACGTTCTCACAGCAGCGGCCAAACACGGAGGAGTAGTCGAACTGCTCGAACGGCAGCGGCTGCATGTTGAACCCATCGCGCGCCAAATTGGACTCTACAAGTGCCCAAAGAAAGAAGTAGTAGTAGTAGAAGTAGAAGGGTATCACGTGGTGAGTAGATGTCGAGCAGGCTGGAGAGACAGGGGAAGAGAGAAAGATGGGCGCACCCAAGAGCAAACGTCTGATGCGAACGGCGCGTTCCATGTCGCCCAGCGTCTTCTCCAGCATGTAGGGCGGCAGCTTGCCCAGCTTGACGAGCTCCAGAATCTCGGCGTCGCTACGCTCGGGTAGCGGCGTGGTGGTCTCATCCTTCTTCTTGGCCTCCTCCTTCATGGGCGCCACCTCGAGCGTGGTGTCCACCCTGCACGAGGGCTTCCTATCTTCATTCGCCTGCTCATCTTCTCGTTGGGCAATCACCTCTTCGATCGAGACCTTGGAAGATTGCGTCGTTCCTCCATTTTCCGATTCCATGGTCTCCTTCATTTTGTGATTCCGCTTTCGCTTTTGGATGATCGGCCCGTCGCGATCGTTGTAGGTGACATCTTCCACGGGAGCAATCGCGTCATTGCCGGCCGACAGCAAGTTGTTGGCGAAGAGAGGGATGAGGAATTTAGGGGTATTGATGCTGAATCCCTGCACGAGAATTATTATTTATTTATTCAGAAAGCATCTTTAAATTCAAATCGAGTGGGGCGGGTACCCATTTGTAGAGAGGACTGAAGTCGCGTATGGACATGGTGCCGACCACGGTATCGATGGGCTTTGATGGTTGGTACCAACAAGACCTCGGCGTCTGAGCTGGTTACGCGATCTTTGGCGAAAGATGTTTGGCGCCCGAAAGAAATAAATTTTGCCGCTTTGCGTCAGCTCCACCGAACCGATCGGTTGCTGCCGTTGGTGGCCTGGGTCAAAAATATACCGCCACTATTCTTGCCACGGAGTCAAGACCTCCGTCACTGTGATCTTAGGCTCCGCACATTGTTGGCGTGCCAGGCATTTTTGAATGAAGAATTTTGTGACTTCTAGGTATTTAACGCACGTCCTGAAGATTTACCTGTTGGTCATTTTGATTAATCGGGCAGAGGGCGATTCGCGTGCGTGTGATCATTATCTTCAGAGATGCGGTGCGAATACCTGTGGATTGTGTGATTACATTTTCTTGCGCGGGGAGTCGGCATCTGTTTCAATTTAATCTCATTTTTTTGTTTTGCTCAGAAGGCTGGGCCGACTCCCAGTGGCGGGATGTAGAAGCTCCCTGCAACAACACACAGCCAGCTCGCGAGCCCTCTCTGTGCTGGCCAGTTCTCCTGGGCTCTTCCCTCCCCGCCCGCCCTTCTTCTTTCGTCCGTCTTCTTCTTCTCCGCGCTTCGCCTCCTCGCCGCTCACGCTGCCCCGACCGAGAGGCCTCCTCGCCCAGTCCTGCCGCCTCTTCGTCTCCTCCGTCGCAGATGACGGCGACCACGACGCCGCGACGCCAGCGGCGCCGGCCGAGCACGAGGCAAGCACGCCGAAGGACTCGGGGCTGGTGCTGTCGGACTTCGTGCGCGCGCTCGAGCCGCTGGTCGAAAAGGTGCCCACTCGGCGGAAGGCGCAGACGGAGGCATGGGTCGATCCCATGTCCTGGGACGAACGCTTCGAGCAGCTTCTCGCCTACCGCCGCGAGTGCGCACTCCCCACAGTCTCCTCACCGCACACCCGCTTTCTCTGCGTGCTTTACTTTCGTGTGCGTGGGCGCTCTGGTCGATGGGCTGATCCCGCTTCATCTCTCGCCTGCGCAGGATGGATGACTTCTCGCCGCCCTTCAAGTCCGATCACTTTCCTGGGGTAGATCACCTCCCTCTGCCCGCCCCTCGCAGGATGTGATGAGCTCACGCGCCTTCGTCTTCATCGTATTGCCGTGCTTGTATGATGTGCGTGTGTCGTGCCGTGTGCTTGTCGCGTCGCGTCTGCAGTTAGGACAGTGGCTGGCAAAGCAGCTGAGCCATCAGTATCTGGGGAAGCTGGACAAGGAGAAGGAAGCCCGGCTCGCCGCCATCGGAGTGCCGTGGCTCGAGTTCACGGGCCGGCAAAAAAGACACTGGTGGGAGCAATACGAGGTCCTCACCCACAGCGACCACCTTCGTCGCGATTCCCTTGGTCGCTTACCTACGACATCGTGTCGTTTCTTGGGTGTCGTGTGCGTGTCGTGTCGTGTCGTTGGTCGTGTCGTGCGGGTGGTTCACAGGAGCTGCGCCAGTTCTACAAGCGCTTCAGGCACTCGCGCGTGCCGACCATGTGGGAGGAGAACATCCGCCTGTCGAGGTGGGTCAAAGATCAGCGCGCGCTCTTTTGCGCCCGGCGGCTGAGATTCGAGCAGATCCACGCCCTCGAGCAGCTCAAGTTCGACTGGAAGATCACGTATGCTACGTCGCAGCTGCTATTCGCTTTCGTTCTTTCGTTCTTTCTATACCCTTTCTACACCCTATTCGTGCGAATGGCGGTAATGACGGTGGTGCCGATGGGCGTCGGCAGTACGTGGGCATGGACCAGGAATTTCAAGGAGCTGCGCAACTTCAAGTCGAGATACGGCCACACGCACGTCTATCGATGGAAGCCTGCCCATGCCGAACCAGTACGTGCCCCGCTCTGGAGCCCAAGTTGTCCCTTACAAGAGCCAACGGATGCTTCTTCTTCTTCTTCTTCTTCTTCTTCTTCTTCTTCTTCTTCTTCTTCTTCTTCTTCTTCTTCGACAGGTAATTGCCAAGTGGTTGAAGTCGCCGGACGGAAGAGCCGCCCGCAGGCGCTTCATACGGGAACTCCAGGGTACCATCTGCCTTCTCCACGGGTTCAGTTGCGCCGATCGTCGACTGTGAGCTCATTGTAGCCATGACTCGGATGGCTACTTGTTTCTGCAGACGCCGAGAAGACCGCAGCCGAGGGCAAGAAGGTGGAGCAAACCAAAGACGACCGACGGTGGCTCGGCGACGACTATGACTATGAAGACGATGACGATGACGAAGGCGATGAAGAGAACGAAAACGAAAGCGAAGGCGAAGGTGCCGATCGTAATCAGGATATTGTGGACTATCGTGGGTCGTGGGAGGAGCTCATCCCCGCCGACGAGACGGCCGAGGCCCTGCGCGATCCGCGGCTCGACGAGTTCCACCGCCTGCCCTACAGCCACGAGGAAGCGGACCAAGTAGACGAACTCTGGGAGCTCTCGTCCGAGCAGCGCGAGAAGGAGCGTGCGCTCGACGAGCAGCTGCGGCAGCGCGAGCTGGAGCGGGAGAGGGCGCGCGTGCGCGCGCTGCAGTACTGGGTGACGTTCCAGCAGAAGCTCCACCGGCGCGGCCAGCTCAAGCAGGTGCGCACGGACATCCTGCGCGAGTTCGGCTTCGACTTTGGGCTCCAGCGGCACGTCAAGGTCAACGACGAGAACAGCTCCTGGTGGCGCAATTACCGCCAGCTGGCCGCGATCCGCAAGGACAACCCGACGTTGCTGCATCTGCGGCGCGACACACCCGAACTCCACCGCTGGCTTGCCAACGCCTGCTACCGCTACTCCTGCGTAAGCTCCCCACCCTCAAACTAAATTCGTATCTATCTCGATTCTAACTGGCTGTGTCTGTGCTGTGCTGTGTTCCGTTTGCACGTGCCGACGATGATACGGCAGGGCACTCTCTCGCCCAAGCAAAGGACGGCGCTGGAGGAGGCGGACCTGCTCGTGTCGAGGAAGAGCACCTTGTACGTACTCTCTGGCGTCGGCCAGCTGGCCCGTGCTGACGTGCCATCGACAGCTTAAGCTCACCCGTCCCGCTTTCCTCCCTCATTTGGCCGCGGTCAGCCCTCGCATGCTTGCGCAGCTGCAGGAGTTTCGCCGCGAGCACGGCCATCTCCGAGTCCCGGTGAAGGCTGGTTCACTTGGGAAGTATGCCTCCTGCTCTTCCCGCCCATCAACGTGCCACACATCACTCTCACAGCACTCGTTTTGCTGGGTCGTTGATTGCTTGGTTCGCCCATAACTTCCCTCACCACCCGTTGCTGTTGGCGTGCGGTGGTGCACCAGGTGGGCCGCGATGCAGCGCTATGAGAAGCGCCACGGTCGAATGCTTCCAGAGCGGGAGCGCGCGCTCGATAGCATTGGCTTCGACTGGGGCCGACCAACACCCACGGCCGCCGCCGCCGCCGCCACCACCACATCACCCTCGCGACGCAGAAGAGGCGCACAGAAAACCAAAAAGATAACCCCAAAATAAATCAACACAGAAAATTGAACAGAAAACCAAAATGTGCGAGAAACGAGCCGAGAAAATACAAAATAATTGGCGTGGAGGCTTTTGATTGTTGATCAGAGAGAGGGAACCACCAGCCCCAATCACTCTCCTCCCATATATGTTGCCGACTCATGTGCGAAGGGGCGGCGGCCAGCGGGGCGTGTGGAGCCGCGGCGGCGGTAGTGGCGGGACCAGCTGGTGGGGGCGGGGCCGCGGGTGGTGGGTGACGTGGGGTCTCGGGTGCCTCGTCCTCTTCACCCTCGCCGCGCCCCTCCTCTTCCTCGACCTGAGCCAGGAGAGCCGGGCGCGCCTGGGTACGTCCTCCTCGCTCTCCTCGCTGCCCCCGTTCGTGCGCGTCGCCATCACCTCCACCGCCACCTCCACTTCTACCTCTACCTCTGCCTCTACCACCACCACCTCTTCTTCGTCTTCTTCCTCCTCCTCCTCCTCCAGCTCTCTACGCGGCTCGCCGCCGCTGCCGCGTCACGTCGTCGACGACAGCACCGACGAGGACCTCGCGCTTCTTCGTCGCGCGGAAGAGGAGGAGGAGGAGGAAGTGGCGGGAAGAGAAGAAGAAGAAGAAGAAGAAGGAGAGGAAGAAGTGGAAGTGGAGGAGGCCCAGCCTGCGACGCGGCAGCGGCGGGCGACAGCGAGCGAAGACAAGGAGGAGATCGAAGAGGAAGAGGAAGACGAGGCGGAGAGGGAGGCGAGGGAAAGGGAGGAGGGCGAGCGACGAAGGCTCGAGCTGGGCGGAGGGCCAGCGACCACGCGCGATCATCGCGCGCGCGCCCCGCCCGCGACACCAGCGAGCGAAGACGAGGCGGAGACGGAGGAGCGCGAGGACGCAGAGTACGAGGAGGGCTACAACACTGATGGCGCCGACGTGAATGTTGAGAATGTGGAGCATGCCGACGACGAGGACAATGACACAGCGGACGAGGAAGTCGAGGACGAAGCCGCGGCCGATGACGGCGACGAGGAGGAGACAGCAGTGGAAGGTGAGGGAGGTGGCGAGAATGCTGAGAACGACGAGGATGTCGATGACAGCAATGACGTAGCGGACGAGCCTGCCGGTGACGACGCCGCCGCCGCAGCGGAGGAGGAGCAAAGCGAGGAGTACGACGAGGGCCAGGAGGCCGCGAGCGAAGGCGCGGTGGATGCCGAAGAGCTGGCGGAGGACGAGGGCGAGGGCAACGACGAAGAGCTCGAGCCTGAAGTAGAAGAAGCAGAAGTAGAAGTAGAAGAAGACAACTACATCGACGAAGAAGTAGCCGATGCCGGGTCGGACGAGGAATCAGGACCCAAAGAAGGAGAAGAGGGACCGGATGCAGAAGAAGAAGTAGAAGAAGAAGAAGAAGAAGAAGAAGAAGAAGAAGGCGGTGACGACGAAGTGGCGGGTGAAGAGGGCGAGGAGAAGACGGAGGAGCAGCAGGTATTAGAAGATAATGATGATGAAGAAGAAGACGCACCGGAAGGCGAAGAAGAGGAGGAAAGCCGGGAGAACGAAGACGACAACGGGGAGGAGGGGGAGGAGGAGGAGGA
>CDFE01039150.1:0-18209 GCA_000826465.1 Acanthamoeba mauritaniensis | reverse complement strand
GAAATGCTTTTTTTAATGTTTGGAAAATCACATGGAGGCCAAGAAAAATCACATAATTCTGGAAAAAATGGCTAGGCCAGTTTTTGAAGGCGTTCTTTATGCCTATGAAGATTTGAGGTGGCTAGGCCTTGATACAAGAAAGCTGTTTCTTTAGGGTATGGACTTTGCATTTTGGCAGCATTTTGGCTGGGGAATGGACATGTGATGACCTGGTGCAACAATAAAGACAAAACGAATAGACAATAGGTGGCCATTCTGAAAGCCCTGTGTCTGGGCGTGCCTGTTGACAGGCTACCAAGTGGATGACGCCACCCATTGCACAAAAAATTGTGATGACATTTGTGCGCCATACCCCAGCACTGCAAATTTTTCTAAGTATGAAATGTATGAGGCGCAAACAGTGCAAGGGGTCTATCTCTGCAATGACAAAGAATTTAACATGTGTGGAAGAGAGGATGTTGAAGCCCTTGATGAGCTCTATCCAATGCACAGCATGAAACATGATGCAGCTTTCCAAACCAAAACCCTTTAGATACCACACACTTGAAAAATATTTTTTTTTGGTTTTTTTTGTGAATGATTGGCCATCTCCAGGCTCAGTAGAAGTAATGACACAGCCAATCCTAAGGTATACCAAAGTGTTTGTGAGACACACACACAAGTGAGATGAGGATGCTCAGCAAACAAAACCAAAATTGGTTAGAGGCCCTGTCCTAACACACACACACACAAACACACCTCTCTATGATACAAAAGAAGAAATCAAAGACAAAGGCAAACAAAAATCTGTCAGCAAGCATGAATACACAGTGGAATTTAATGACACACACACAAAAAAAAAAACAAAACAACCCAGACATTGTCATTGAGTGTACATAGCATCCTGCTCCTCCCTATACTTGACATGGTACATGTAGGCTCCAGCCACAACAACAGCAATAACAGTGATGAGAAGCACCCTCGCATAACCCACGTAGTGACCACATGAGACAACCGCATCATGGTCACGCATCTGATAAATGGGCACATTGCATGCAGGAAACAGAAGGCCAACCAAGCCACCACCACCAGCCGAATTCATGATGATATAAATATACGTCAGGTCTCATAGGACCAGACATTATATTAGCAAACGCTTCTCCCCTGGGAAGCCAACACAATCAAACATCCCCAAAACAAGGTGACCTTCGTGGACCAAAAGAGTGGCTACAGCTGCAAGCTTAAACACCACCCCAGCATGGGTCACTATTCCTCCACAGGACAATCTCACCATCTGGAACCCAGGTATGATGTCTCATTCTCCCCATTTCAGAAGACAGTTGATGGAATCTGGGTGGAAGTTTGATTTTTCTGCATGGAGTCTGATGATTGTGTAATTTGGTTGTTTTTTATTGTTATGAATGCAGGTGGTGAGAAACAGGAGTTTTGACAAGCCACCAGTGTGAGACATTTTCTTGCCTGATGGCTGGGTTGAGTGGGAATGATGAGATTCACACTCATTGCATCAACCCCCATCACCTGACCATTGAGTACAGGGGCGCCAACATGAAGCACCAGTCATGCAAGTGGGTCTTGCCAAACTGGTGCTCCTGTGCTCAGGTGCTGGTATGTCTTTCATTCACTGGCATGGCTTTCAACATGCAGTGCAATGCCATGACCAAGCTGTTTAAGCACCACAAACAGATCAAAATTGACATACCAACCAAGGTTATTCATGAACAACCACAACAGTGTGCCTTAGGGAAAGTTTGATTCCCTTCAGCACAACATCCCTTGGTGCTACAGCAGCACTGGAGTACTGACACATGGGATGCCACCACCACCACACACATCAAGGGAATAAAAGGTACATGCCACTCCCCTCTTGCTGCTAATGGCACAAGTTTGCAAGTGTACCAATTGCAACACACAACCTTGATGAGAAGAGAGCCATTCCTTCATTCTTTCGCAATAGGAGTTTTAAATTGCGGACAGGCACCGCGGCGGAGCTAAAATGGCTTTCCCGCGCTTTGTCTCCGCCGCGCAGCACGGGGTTTAGGGCAGGACAACTTGAAGATTACAAAATCGAGGAGAAGGATGATGGAGGAACTCATGCCCGAGTTGGTGGGACTGGTGCTCAGCCAAGTCGAGCCGCGCAGCCTTGTCGCCTGCCGGTTTGTGTGCACCACCTGGATGACCGTGCTCCTCCATGCCCCCAGCAGCAACGTCGTTGGCCACCCACCGACGCAACAACAACAACAACAACAAGAAGCCAAGCAGCAGCAGCAGCAGCAGTGGAGGCAGAAGCGCCTCACCAGAGAGTTTGCTGCAAAGGGCTGGCTCTCCGTGCTGCAGTGGGCGCGGGCCAACGGCTGTCCCTGGGACGAGCGGACCTGTGCGCGTGCGGCCGAGGGAGGCCATCTCGAGATGCTCCAGTGGGCACGCTCCAACGGCTGTCCCTGGGACGAGTGGACCTGTGTTCGTGCGGCCAAGGGCGGCCATCTCGAGGTCCTCGCGTGGGCGCGGGCCAACGGCTGTAAATGGGACGAGTGGGTCTGTGCCTATGCAGTCAAGGGCGGCCATCTCGAGGTGCTCGCGTGGGCGCGGGCCAACGGCTGTCCCTGGGACGAGGAGACCTGTGCCTACGCAGCCAAGGGCGGCCAGCTCGAGGTGCTCCAGTGGGCGCGCTCTAACGGCTGTCCCTGGGACGAGAAGACGTGCAGCTACGCAGCCAAGAGAGGCCATCTCGAGGTGCTCCAGTGGGCCCAAGCGAACAGCTGTCCCTGGGATGAGGAGACCTGTGCGTGGGCAGCTGGTGAAGGCCATCTCAAGGTGCTGCAGTGGGCACGGGCCAACGGCTGTCCCTGGGACAAGCGCACCTGTGCTCGTGCAGCCAAGGGCGGCCATCTCGAGGTGCTCGAGTGGGCGCGGGCCAACAGCTGTCCCTGGAACGAGGCGACCTGTGCTCATGCGGCCGAGGGTGGCCATCTCGAGGTGCTCCAGTGGGCGCGGGCCAACGGCTGCCCTTGGGACGAGGATACCTGTGCTTGTGCAGCCAAGGGAGGCTGTCTCGAGGTGCTTGCGTGGGCGCGGGCCAACGGCTGTCCCTGGGACAAGGAGACTTGTGCTATCGCAGCTGGGGCTGGCCATCTCAAGACACTCCAGTGGGCGCGGGCAAATGGCTGTCCCTGGGGCAAGTGGACATGTTCGAATGCGGCCAGGGAAGGCCACCTCGAGGTGCTGCAGTGGGCGCGGGCCAACGGCTGTCCCTGGGACCAGCAGACCTGTGCGTGGGCCGCTGAAGGAGGCCATCTCTCGGTGCTGCAGTGGGCGCGGGCCAATGGCTGTCCCTGGGACAAGAACACCTGTGCGAATGCAGCCAAGGGTGGCCACCTTGAGGTGCTGCAGTGGGCGCGCTCCAACGGCTGTCCCTGGAACAAGCAGACCTGTGCTTGTGCAGCCGAAGGAGGCCATCTCGAGGTGCTCCAGTGGGCGCGCTCCAACGGCTGTCCCTGGGACAAGCAGACGTGTGCCTATGCAGCCAAGGACGGCCATCTCGAGGTGCTGCAGTGGGCGCGGGCCAACGGCTGTCCCTGGACCAAGAAGACCTGTGCAATGGCGGCTGAGGAAGGCCACCTTGAGGTGCTCCAGTGGGCGCGGGCCAACGGCTGTCCCTGGGACTGGGCAATCTGTAACTATGCAGCCAGGGCAGGCAATCTTGAGATGCTCCAGTGGGCGCGGGCCAACGGCTGTCCCTGGATTGCAGAGACCTGTGCTCATGCAGCTGGTGAAGGCCATCTCGAGGTGCTCCAGTGGGCACGGGCCAACGGCTGTCCCTGGAATGAGATGACCTGTTGGTGGGCAGCTGAAGGAGACCATCTCGAGGTGCTCGAGTGGGCACGGGCCAATGGCTGTCCTGGATAGGGCCTAACTGGCTGAACAACTGTATCACATTGCATTGGTTACATGCCAGTAAACAAACCCTTTCAGTTTTCAGTGGCCTTTGCAGCCACCCTGGCAAAACATATCTGGGTGCTCGCTTTCGCCGCAGAAGATCAGTGGTTTGTTGAGGTACTTCAGGTGGTCCACCGGCGTATGCTCTAGGTAGAGCAAGCACTGTTTCTGGGTGGCGTCAAAAGTCTTCATGATGTAGCGCCCACCCTTCTCTCCAATGCTCTGGAAGCTCTTCATGTAGGCCTCTCGTCTGTACACCTTGGCGCCACAATGGCAGCCAAAGCTGCCTCCCTGCACTATAGGTGAGCACATGCACTTGCTCAACGGGTGCTCTGCAATGAGGTGCTGCCTATCCAGTTCCTCGGGAGACAACTTGTCCTGGCCGAGGCATATGTGCCCGTTGACCAACTTGATGCGTGGAAAGGCCAGGAGGTACGTGTTGCTGTTGTCATAGTGGCCAACCACCACGAAGAGGTTCCAGCCCGGTGCTCGATCCACAGTGAGATTGCCCACGGTGCCTCGCCGGGACCGCAAGGGCAGTTGGCAAAACCAGTCCTCCCCCGTAGAGAAGCTGAGGTCAGAGGGCATGAGCCACACCGACGTAGACTCGAGGGAATTGCAGTTGTTGAGTTGCATACCTCTGTTTTGTTCAATGGAGATTTGGTAAGTACACACTTTTATTGTGTCGTCTCCGTCTCCAGATGTGGAAGTGTATGCTCTGCTTGCTCATGCCATATCTTCAGGGCCAATGGCAACAGACCCGTGGGGAAGTTCTCCGTGACGTCCTCAAACCGCTGTTCTAGCGGATTGCAAAAGCGCTTGAGCCAGGTGCGCATGACTATGCTCCTCCATAGATGATGCCCGTAGAGCCCTTCTGCAGGCAACCCGTGTCGGCGCTTGACCCATGACATGCCGTCCTTGACGTACAATCCTGGCCCATGTCGAGGAGAGAAGAGCCATATGCGATTGGCGAGATCGCCCTGCGTCGCCCTAGTCAGTCCAAACAGAAACTGCACCTTTATGGCGCCCTCAGCAATATCGTCCAGAGATGGCTTACCATAAAGCCCGTAGCTCTCGCAGGCCAGTGGCACGTCGTCGATGGAGATCCCTCTTCCGGCCAAATAGTGAGTGACTTTGTCGAGACGTTGCTCCCTACGCTGATGAGCGTTGTCTCGTCTTTTCTTGGTGACTCTCTGTCTGTTCCCCATGGCCTGATCGAATTCCATCGCTCCGCCGTATTTGACCAGCGCTGCGTGCTTGAGGTATTCCCTTAGAGAGCACCGAGTCACGCCCTTTGGGAAGTGGTATCTTACATGAGGCAGCTGCAGCAGCTCAGCGCGAGTCAAACTGTACTCCTTCTTGGCTGAAGTTATGTAGATCTCCGTTGTCCTGCCATTGCCCCAACATTGCCTTGTTTGCTCAGCAATAAAGAACCCCTTTTCCCACGCGTGAAGCCAATCAGGAGTGTATGCACGTCAAAGAGCAACCCTACAAACCCCTCCCTCCTCAGCCACCGCTCTCCTCTGTGTGGTCTCTCTTGCACGCCTCCTACCCAAAGGCTGATCTAGGCCAAACCTGAAGCGAGAAAGGCCAGAGAACCAGAAGAACACACACTTGTTAGAGTGCTATGAGGGCGGGATGTGGGTGTGCACGTCTGGGAGAGAAGAAAAGAATACTCTCCCTCGTGCACACCTGCCGAGAAGGTGCTGCCTCGCCGCAGCACCGCTCCCCCGAAACGACGCACCTTGCTGCCCACGCGACGCAAGCCTAACCGGCAGTGTCACCACGCAGCAGCGACCTAACCAGTCGCACCCTCCAAAAGGGCAAGAAGCGTGGGAAAAAGGAGTTCTTTATTGTAGTTATGTGCACCATTAACATAAATTATGTAGAGAATGTGTCTCTTCGACGGCGACACAAGAAAGGAAGGTGTTCTTTCGTGGCCGCCGGGGTTTTGAGCCACAGTGGTGGTGTCGCAGCGGAGCGACAGAGGAGGGATCTTTTTTCTGTTCTCACTTCGACCTACACGAGGTCTACGCGAGTGCTTCCCACCCTACCCTCCCTTGTGGTCTTCTGCATGTGGTGTGTGCGTGGCCCTCTCTCTTGTGCTCGTCTTCTGGAGGGTCCATTTTCGGCTGGCCCAAAATAAACCCATCACAGTTGGTGGACAGCAATGTGTTGCTGTGGTGCTGGTTGAAAGACCTTTCGATACATAATGCCCTCAAAAAGCCCACACTTGCCCTTCTCCATCGCCAGCTCAGCCACACCTCAGAGTGACGTGTTTAACTCACCACTTGGGACATTGGCAATCTATCCAGCCAGCAGCTCACCCAGTGCAAAGTCTGCACCAAGGCCAAGCAAGTGCGCTCCCCTATTGGCAAACGGCCCATCCTACAAGAGACTGAACTGCTCACACTCATACATACTGACATCTGCAATCCAATGACAGCTTTCTCCACCGGTGGCAAGCACTACTTGGCCAAATTCATCAATGACACCACACACTATGCCACCGTCTATCTCCTCAAGAACAAGAGCAACATGGTTGCAGCCTTCAACAACTTCATCACTGCCACCAGCATCAGCCATCAATGCCATCACCTCCACTCCAATCACAGTGGCAAATACACCAGCCACAAGTTCCAGCAGATTCTCACCTATATGGGCATTCAATATGAGCCTACAGCATTGCACACACTGGAACACAACAGCACAGCTGAGTGCTTCAACTGCACAATCCTCTTGATGGTTTGCTGCCTGCTCTACAACTCCAGCCTCAGTGACATGCACTGGGGTGAAGCCATACACAAGGCCATGCTCCTTTACAATTGCATCCTGCATGACAGCAACACCAAATCACCATATGAGGGGTGGCCTGGCAAGCCGCCCAGAATGGACCATCTACATATCTTTGGGTGCTGTGCCCATGCGCTGATCGACATCCAAAGCTAGGGGCGCAATCTCGCCCAGCTATCTACCTCAGGCTGTCCAGTGAGCACACCACTGACCACCAGCTACTTGTTCAAGACACAGGCACCATCATCATCACTTGTGATGTTGTGTTCCAGGAACACATCATGCCCTCCAAACTGTCACAGCTAAACCATGGTCCTAGGGGCTCTGAGCCAGTCAAGCCAATGCCTGTGTCTTTGGAGCCAGAGTCTCATCCCAGGGGCGCTACAGCAGAGCGCATCACACCAACACCACCTAGTGTTAAACACAGCAGTGACAGCAGCTCAAGAGACAATAATCTCTCCAATAATGACCATGAGCTGATCATCTACACCATGCTGACCATACTCAAGCATGCTGTGTGCCTAGCCAAATGCACCAAGCAAGGCATCATGGCCCTGGCTTCAACTGAGTGGCCAGCGCCCTGCAATGACCATGACGCTGGCCACACGCACCACAGCAATGACGAGACCGAGCACGCCTGTAATGACACTACCACCACCAATGGGTCAAGGGGCGAACTGAGTACTGACCCAACCGCAACTGGACCATGCAGATCAGGCAGACAACGCTGTCACAACGTCACACTAGCCGATTATGCATTCGTTGCTGAAGAGCTGATCACGCCCAACTCATACCAAGAAGCCCTAGCCTCGCCTGATGCCACCAAATGGCAGCAAGCCATGACTGACATATACAACTCACTGTGCAGCAGTGGCTTGTACCCTGCCCAAAAGGCCGCAGACCTATCTCCACACACTGGCTCTACAAGGTAAAACGCTGCACCGATGGTAGCATCAAACACTACAAAGGTGGGTGGTGAAAGGCTTCACCCAATGGCATGGCATTGACTACTTTGACACCTATGCGCCAGTCTGCTGCCCAGAAGGGCTGTGAATGCTCATTGCCCTTGCTGTTGCCAAAGACTTTGAGATTCACACCATCAACATTGACACTGCGTTCCTACATGCACCCCTTGAGGACAACATGCTTGTGAATCAACCAGAAGGCTTTGTGGACCCCGATCACCCTGACTGGGTGTGCAGACTCCACAAAGGTCAGTATGGCCGCAAGCAGGCGCTGCTCAAGTGGTTCAAAACCATTGACGCTCACCTACACCCAATGGCTTCAAGCCCTCCAACGCTGACCCTTGCATCTACATTTGTCACTATAAGGGCCTCTGCAGCTACATTGCACTCTACATTGACAACTGCACCATCATCACACACCACTGCCAGATACATGAGATCAAAGACATGGTCAAGTTAAGTGCATCAACAGCAACCGAGGGCAGCGGCACGTCGACAGGAACCGATGCGGGCGATGCAACCGATGCGGGTGATGCAACTGAGGGCCACGGTGCATCAACATCAACCCATGCAGAGGGCACCGCCAATGGCCGCGGTGCAGCAACGTCAGCCCATGCAGAGGGCACAGCCAAAGGCCGCGTACACGGAACGTGAACTGCAGCAGCACTTGAGGGCACAAACACCAGTGAGCCAGCTGATTTTTATTTTTGATACACTCACGTAAATAATGTAATCCTCTCAATTTCTATAAGCCACAGTCATGACAAGGTCAGGCGTCGTAAGAAAGCCATATAGTCTGCTGCGATTCCCTCCCTTCAACGGATCGCTCACGTACGACCCGAGCCTATGCGTCGGCGTGCTGCTCGGCTCGGACCGAGGCGGCGACAGCAGCGGCGGCTACGGAGGCAGCTCGGCCCTGGTGATTGGCGTGGCGGTGGCACTGCCCATCGCCGCAGTTGTGGTGGTGTCGGTGGTCGGCGCCGCGGCAGCTGCCGGATGGTGGCGGAGGAAGAAGTAGAAGAAGATAAGCGCCAGAGGGCCGCGAGCCGTCAACTTCCACTACCTCGATGGCAGTAGCGATGAATTGTATACACCACCAGGCTCAACAGTGTAACAATGTTCCTCCGTTCAATCCCATCACACATTGTTCATGCGATCTCTTTGCCTCAAGTGTGCTCAACGCGCAGCACTGGTGCGCTGTGGCTCGCCAAGGAGAGCCATGGTGTTTTTATGTCCGAACATGCGACCTCATTCATGTGAGGGAATGCTTGATGCGTATTAGTTTGCTTGCTCCTGGCGGCGAGGGGATGACCGGCTCGTGGATGGCCGACGTGGTGCTCGTGCTTGATCTACACCGGGTGCTCGACAATCACCTCCTTCTCCAGCTTCCGTACAGGAGCCCTACTTTGAATCCAAGAAATAAAAACAAAGTTCCCTCGCACCCGCTCTTCCCCGAGAGCATGACACCAACGCTCTGCCTAAGATGAAGAAGCCACACTTCTTTTCGCTTCTTAGACCAAGTGCGCACCAACGGCATACAAAGAGAGGGCCTTCGGGGGAGATCTCAGTTCATCTCCTTCTTGGTGTTGTTGCCGGCCTTCTCCTCAGTGATGCGCGGCTTCGTTGTGGGACGGAGATCCTTGGCTGTATCCTTGTGAATCCTCTTCCTCTTCAGGGTGTTGTCTTCACGATCGCTGTCATCGTCGCTGTCATCGTCACTGGTGCCCCTTCTCTCCTCTCTGGTCTTGTGGTCTTGATTTGAGTGAGCAGACCGTACACAGGCTCCCAATTCAGAGGAACGTACTTGGAGAGGGTGCGGTGCGCACTGGTGGCGAGTAGGAGTCGGAACCGGAGCCGTCTTCATCATCGGAAGGTAAATAGTCTGGCTGGTTGGCTGCACAAGCAACCTGGTTAGGCTCATCAAAGAAAGTTGAAGAGAACAGCATCGGGCAGCATGTACCATTATGGCTTGTGGCGAAGTCGTAGTAGTTGTTGATCGATGGCCGAAAGCCACAATGGCTCCAGAAACTTCTTGCTTCATCAGTGGGGGCTGCACGTACATGCCGAGAGCCTCGGTCCTCGGCTTGGCGGATGCACCAGTCGACCGCAGCACGACCGTAGCCCATAGAGCGACTCTCTGCCCTGATGTACAGGTTGGCGATGAAAAAGTCGTAACCTCCACCGTGAAAATTGCGACGAGGGACCTGAGGCTTCACTTGCAGCAGGCCGACCTCTTCGCCTGTGGCAGCAACCGTGATGGCGTAGGTTTGCCACGAGTACCGCCTCATCTGGCCCTGTTAATCTTGAGCAAACTGGAGAATGTCACGCTTCACGGCTTGTTCCGCCTGGAAAGAGTCGAGGAGTCTCGCGACTGAGGGAGTTGCTGGCACACACTTTAGTGTGTATGTTTCAGTAATGATTATCCAAAATCAAAAAAAGAAGTGTGCAACATACCCGCACGGCCATGAAGGAAGATTTTTTGGAGATGAAATGAACCAGCGTGGGACCACTTGAGGTTGAGGTCGACGCTGGTGTCGCGTTTGTCGCTGGGTTGAGGAGCGTGCGTGCAGTAAAAAAAATAAATAAGAAATACATTTCCTTAACTTTTCTCTGCTTACACGTGGGCGTGGATGGAAAGGGATTCAGGTACATGGACTTTTTCGATTTTTTGATTGGAAGAAAATCAGGCAAGCCAGTTTGCTTACTCTAGCTCTAGAGAAGGGTGGTGGAGGGAGCGGCGGCTCGGGGGTGGCTGCCCTGGCGGCGAGGGGATCGACGCCGGCCGAGATGAGCTTGCCCTCCTCCTTCTTGAGCTCGTTGCCCGTCACTGTGCCCTGCAGCTGCTTCACTGCGCCCTTGAACTTCACCATGGTGGGCTTGTGCGGCATGGTCCCCGCCGTCGTGCCGAGAGCGCCGTCCCTGGCGGCCAGCGGCACGTCCCTCATCGTGTTGTGGTTGTGGTGGAGGTCGCTGCTGAGCCTGGGCTCCGAGGCCAGCATGCCGCCGCGGCTGACGGTGTTGCCCAGAGGCAAGACGACGAGGGAGGGCATGGCCACAGACAGCCCAAGCGAGCAATTTTTGCTAAGATATCTTGAGGATAGGCGTGTGAATGCATTCTGACTGCTTAATTAACTTTACAAACAACTAATTCGTCTTGGTTCTCTTGGTACTCCGCGCTGCGAATTGCTTCTTACCAGACTCTAGGGCTTGCTTCCTCTTCACGTGCTGGCCAATCTCATCCTCATCTTTGTTGCCAATACAGATGTACTCGGGTTCTCTGAGCCTGATTGTGTGTGGAGATGACCCGTCGACTCTGGCTTGAAAGACCTTTGTGGCAGGAGTTGACTTGAGCAGGATCTTGCCAGCGGACGACAAGAGGGGTTTTCCACAGCCGGGGTAGGGACACTTGCGGATCTTCTCGACGTACTCGTACATCATCTCCTGGATTCTCTTGACAATCTTGCGAGCCTCGCGGAAGGGAGCCACACTGGGGTCTTTCTTGTCATCGAGGACGTTCAACACGTCGTCGTAGTGGCGTTCGATTCTGGTTTCGAGCTTGACGAGAGTCCCGAGCACGTTCTCGGCGTTGCAGAGGATGCTCCCGGTCCCGACGAGGCAGATGGGCTGGCGCGTGTGATGGCAGGCCGCGGTAATGACTGCGTCGACGATGCGCGACTTGCCGTCGTGATAGCTGTAGGTAGTCTGGCCGAGGTTCCAGCCAGGAGGATAGCTGATGCCGGGCGACTTGGTGGGGTCGTGCGTGGAGGCCTCTCGAGCAAAGTCGTCCGCGTTGATGAGACCGTCCATCGGGGCGAGAGCCTTGCAGATCGGACAGACCTCGTGCTTGAGCCTGGCGCAGAGGTCGAGTGCCACAGTCAACTTGGGCCTCGCCTTCTCGATCATGCCCTGAAGTTGGAGCATGCCCAGCACGTCGATGGACTCGAACCGCGACTCCGGCTTGAGCTCCTCGTCTTCCTCGTCGAAGATCGGCAACGACGTCAGGCCCGAACCAATCTCCGAGAGGCGTCGCAGCATCCCGTCGGTCTTGGCCTTGTGCTCCCGAAGAGCCTCGGTGGTCTTGGCGATGTAGGCCGCTTGGCCAAAGGCACGAAAGTGGGCACAGAGGGGTCCGCGGCACGGGTCGTTGAGGTTGTCCTCGGCAATCGGGCAGGTAGCGGACACGGGGATGCCACCCCACGCGCTGTTGTGACAGTCGGAGTGCGCAGAGTCACCTTCGTCATGACCGTCGTAGGGTTCCTCGTCCTGAACCTTGGGATATTCGTCGTCGTAGTTCTGGCAGACGTAGCGGAGGTGGGTCAATTCGTGTTGCATGTTGATGACTTGTGATTGTTGGTAATGACAAATGAATATAAAAATGGATATATTTATATACCTCACCTTCCATGTGATTTCACATGGTAATTACATATGAAATCACATGGTGGGGTTATGGAGTTTCAGTGGGAATATCTTACCTGGATGTTTTTTCAAGTGTGGCCTTTTGTTGATTGTCACAGAAACCATGGGAGTGTTGGACGGCCGGTGATGACAAGGAGTCAATGTGCTGGTCTTGGAACTCGGGGTCTACCGCCGAGGTGAGTTTGTTATCAACAATCAACTGACAGGACTCATACTCGTATGCTTTCACGGTCACCTTTGGTAGACATGCACATGTATTTGAACATTATCAGGCCGTGTCCAACAGCGAGGTCTGCAGGCGCTGTGCATTTGCCACCAAAGCACGGATTGCCTGGGGGTTGCGGGTGCCGGCCGAGTCGATGGCGGCGTACAATCTCTTGAGCGTATCGTCGTCGTCGAGGTCGATGGGAGGGTGTGCCGTTTCGATGCGGTGGTGCTTGAGGGTACGAATTGCTGCGCGCGCGCCGGGGGTGAGGTACTCCTTGCGTGCCTGATCGAAGTTGTCTCGCACTCGTTGCTGTACTTCTTCGGATACTCCGTACTCCGTCCAGTCCTCTCCGAGGAGGTCTTCGAGCTCCTTGATGGTGTCGATGATACCCACCTCTTGGGGTACGCCCAACGTGTCGATGAAGAGTCTCTCGTACACGAACCCCAGTTGGCCCAGCAAGAGCGTGTCTCGATCCGTGTTCCGTTCTTTAAGTTGGTTGTTCGTGCCCATGAGTTGGTTCCTCAGGTCTTCGATCTCTTTCTCCAGCTTTTTCTTCATTTCCGCGAGCTGCTTCTTCGTTTCCGCGAGTTCGGCGGTTGTATCTTCGAGTTGTTGCTTCGTCGTCTCGAGTTCAGCCTCTATAAATACACAAATTAATACATCATTGGGCTGCAAACCATCAAAATCAAACAGGAAGTACCTAGTGCCCCGACGCGGTGGTTAAGTTCATGTTGAATACATTGACGAGCTTAGGCAGAATGAATGGGGGGATGTACGATGCTAGCTGTTGTAAGAATGTGTTGGAGAGGCTCGTAGATACGTGCAGGTGAGTCTCCCCCTCTCCTTCAATCAGCCACTCTTTTACTGTTTCTAGCAGCTTAGAGGCCTCGCTTCGTTTTTCGTCGTCCGACTCGATGATGGTGCCTTGGATGAGTTGTTGAAATCTCCTTTCGAACTCGAGGGCTTTCGCACTCGCCGAGAGAGGGGGCGCCGCGGCAGGTGTCATCTCGCTTTCCTCCGAGGAAGGCGGCAGCGGCGACCGAGCTGGGGTCTGCTTCTTTTTACCCCCCCCCCTCTGCCCATGCTTCCTCCGCTTGCGTGTGGTGTGGATGATGCCAAACTTCAACAGGCAATGAATAATAACTCACGGGCGCTTCAGTTATCTGAAAGCAGTGCTGTTCAACAAAGAAATGATAGTGAAAATCAAAAGAGAGAAAAATGTAGGATGTTTTGGCGCCAAAGTGTAACGGTCAAAACGTGTTAGAACGCATCAGTTCTTGTTTTCTTTATTGCACGCACGACACCTACACTTGACACCGAAAAAGTTGGCACTGGTCTTGTCTTGTTGGCTCTTGTCGTCGTCGCCACCGCCGCTGTTGAAGTAGTCGATTGTGATCTCGTGGTCCTTTTTCACACGACAACCCTCGGCAATCGATCGCGCGTAGATGGCCGACAGCCCGTCAAACTCCTCGAGGGCGACGCCGCCCCGCCGCTGGCAGGCATCGACCTTGCGCGGGAACGAGAAGCACAGTGGCGACCCACACTCGTGGTTGACGAGTGACAAAGGACCGTACAGAATGCTCGGCTCGCACCAGTAGAGCGACGGATAACCGACTGACTCGAGCGCGCTAAAGTGCTCCTCGGTGACTCCGAAGCAGATGCCGAAGAGATGAGCGGGGAGAAGGACGCTGTCGACCGCCACCCTGGACGTGCGTCGGGCAAATAAGCCTAGACCGCTTGCACGCTTGCTCTCGGCGACGTATATCGGGCTGTCCGGGTGGAGGAGGGCCTCGTAGTACCGCCACGCAACGGCCAGCATGTCGCTGGTCATGCGCCGCACGGTACTCTCGGACCTGCTGCGTCCCTTGCGGCAGAAGGAGGGTCCCCACTTGGCCGGGTTTGCCTCCTTCTTCACGAGAGCCCGAAAACTGGCGGGGTCAAGCGGCGGGGAGGCGGAGGCAAATAGCGCACGCACTTGGGGCCGCTCGAGTATGGCACGCTTGAAAAAGAGCCAGTAGCTCACGGGCAAGGGGACGGGTATGGTGATGCCCTCGCGTGCCTGTTTCAGCTTGGCCGCCTCCTCCATGCGGCGAGGGGGGGTTGTTTTGTTTGTTGTACAGCCAGCGACGGAGAAGAAAAGAAGTTCCCGAAAAAAGAAAAAAGAGAAAACATTGTTTGACTTTTTACACGAAACCTAGGGTTCCACGGTTCACCCGTTGGTGTTGTCTGCTTGGGTGGCCAACAACGGGTCCAGGCTGTGGACCAGTGCGCTAATCCTGAGTGCTCTCTCCATCAACTCGCCGGTATCTGCGATGGGGTTCGCCGCGTTGGCTGTCGGGACGCCCGTGAGCGCTTCGTTGCTGAAAGCACTAATTGTCTGAAGAGCGTCCATCTCGTTGAAGACGTCGTCGTCGTCATTGGTGGTGGTGGTGTTGTTGTTGCCGTTGTCGGCCATGGTGTGGGGCGTGGAAAGAAAGAAAGAAAGAGCCAAAACGTTCGCCAAATATGTAAAAAAGAAAGTGGTAAATCCTTTTGATACATGTGACCACGAAATCCCTCAGTGGCTCTTTTCTTTGAAACAGTTGCGTTGGCTCACGTAGAGCGTGGTGTGGCAGAAGATCCAGGAGTCATGGAAGGTGGCCACGCAGTCTTGGGCAAATATGCGGTGCACAGATCGTGCACGGTCACTTGTCTGTCCGAGGCCGTTCGACCCCCCCTTGAATAGCTGTGTTGAGAACCAGCCATTTTTTTTTCCCTTCCCGACAGCGGCATAACAATGGAAAGTCAAGGTGGACGCAGGCCGATAGGGACGATAGACCGCGAAAAGTTGAGGCGCCAACTGCAAGGTGGTGGAATTGGAGCGCTAAAAGCGCTTGCGGAGATAAGATACCACTTGGAAAAGATGAACATAAACGAGGGGGAGCTGAACTTCTGGTGCTCCGAGTGTGGCCTCAAGACGGGCGCTGAGTTTCGTCTCGAAAAGCACAAGCAGAAAAGAGGACCTCTCTTGGCCAAGTTCGTGTGCTCGAAATGCTCTGCCCATTGGATCAGTTCGCAAGCCTTCTGTGGCTTTTACCAGGTGTTCCTCTCCTCCTCCTTTTGTTAGCTGGGTACGTGAGTTAAGATTTTTTTTTTTTGCGGGAGAGAGCAGGAATGCAAACGGTGTAAAGCGCAGGTCTTCCCTCACGAGGCCAAGTACAAGCAAGTAAACGAAGAGGAGGCCAAAATGAAGCCTCATATGGCGGCTCTTTGTGAACGTTGCAAAAAGGGCCTACGTTGCACCATGGCGACTAGTTGATCCGGGAAATGAACAACAACAATATTGAAGCTGTTTGCTCACAACTTCCCCGATTAACCCTTCTTTCGGCAACTTCTTGGCATAACTCTGACTGTGTAGCACATTAACGAATTTAAAGAATGAAAACAGGGGAAAATAAAAGGAAACGTTTAAAGAAAATGAAATGTCCCGGTCATATGACTGAAACGGCATGAGGGGCTATCTTTCTACATCAGTGCCTGGTTCTCAAGCCTCTTGCGGGTTAGTAAGTCAACAGCCGCAACATGAACAACGCAAATGACGAGCAAGTTCAGGAAATGCTTCCCCTTCTGGAGGCAAAACTAGGCTTCACTGACGAGAGACTCGGCCAGGCATCTATTACTCCTGCTCCGCCAAACCCCATCAAACAGTCGAAGAGTTGGCGGAAATGGCACAACGCATCAACGAACTACTTCACGTTAGCTAAGTTGTGAAATGAAATCTCGTTGTTTTTTCATTTTCCGATAAAAAATTTGCCATGAGTGACTGAAACTGTAACATGGGCGAGGAAGTCATCGACGGTGGCATGCTCTTTCCCGTCGAAGAATTGAAGAGGATCTGGCATCGTGGTCGATTCATCCGCCCGTTGGAGCAACATCATGCAAGCCTTGGGAGAGGATCTGTTGATGGCGCCGTGGGTGTCGGTGTAGCGCACACAGTGGTCGCTCCAGAAGTCGTTGTCCGTGAACCAGGGGTGGTTGATCGCGGCGGCTCTGTAGCACCCGTAGAAGAATCTCCTCAGCATCGGGTCGGGCCTCTTGGTACGCGCGCGAAGCTCATCCACGTCTCCGTCCGGGAGTATGGACAGCAGCATCCCTCCGAAGGCGAGCAGGCTTGGCGTGTAGTCGGCGTGGAGAGTCGTCAGCACGCACCATGGATTGCAGAGAATCTCGCGGACGAACTTGACCAGAAGCACGTCCTGTGGGATGTTGGACGGCATGATGTCGATCAACGAAGGGATGTTGACGATGGAGATGCGACTGTCGTCGTACGGAGCCATGAATGCGAAGATGCGCTCCACGAGACACTCGGTCTGGGCGAGGAGGTCAGTCGCGGAGACCCCTTTGGCCGCCGTCTTGAAGCACGTAGCCAGGTCTTGCTTGATGGCCACGGGTATCTCGCGGAGGTCAAACACCGACGCAAACCCATGCTGTCGACGGTCCAGCCCGTTGCCGTGCGAGAAGAGATAGTTTGACCAGCGTGACTGTCGCTGCGACGGCTTGCTCGTGGTCTTGAACTTCACGAAACAGGCGATGCTCGGTCTCTTGACGGCCCAATTTTTTGCCACCAGCGAACTCAAGATGTCCAGTCGCAGTTCGGCAGCGAATTCGTGCACCTCGTCGGTGCGAGAGAGAACGATGGAGAACGGGGCAAGTGCTGCTTGTGCGCTCATCTCGTGTGTGTATGCGTGGGTATGCCGTCGTATGTGCATTGTAAAGCACCAACTGGGTATTAGGTGCTGTGTAAAATGAAATTTCATTGATCATTCGGCATTGCATCGGACCGACCATACGCATTGCTCCTGTTAAAACGATCACGTTGAGAGGCCTCTCTGCCACCACCCCTCCGCCCCCACGAAAACAACCTCACTCAACACACCGATGGTGGGATTCACCAAGCATCTCTACAGATTCACTGGCGCCAAAGCCGGCATCTGGTTCTACCTGCTGCTCAAGTATCACGAAGGCATTGATGTGCGCCTGGATGCCGATGGCCTCGTTTTCGCAGGCAAGTTGGATCGAGTGTTGATCGATAGGATACCCAAGGACTGCGAAAACTACAAGGTCCAGACCGAACGCTGTTGGGCGGGATGCTCGATGGTGAGAGCCATGCCCGCTTACGCTCGTCCCACTGAGGAAGAACGGCAAGTGATTGCCTTGAGTAACCCCAAGGCCGTAGACATAGCGCGCTGCATCGATCATGTTCTCTACGGTCGGCTCGGAATGGGTGATCGTGAAATTTTCATCATGCAAAAATTCCGTCAGCCTGCGACAACGTTTGAGGACCTCTTATGCGCGGCGAGACTGTTGCAAAACACCGAAGAGATAACTCGGGTCTACGCCTCTCGTCAGGATTTCCAGATCACGTTGGTAGTGAAAGATTGCTATCCTATTCTGGTCACGAAGAGCAAGGTGTGCGATGGACATTTGTACACGTTTGACTTGGACGACGGCGTGGTGGACACGTCGTATGGCGATGACATACGCGAGACCAAATGGAGCAAGGATGCAGCGACCTGGCTCAGGCGTTTCATCGAGACCAATGGAGAAAGCTGGAACGACCCCGTGCTCGTTTCCGACTGGTAAACCAACAATAAAGAAATCCGTCTCTTGCCGGTGTCCGTTGTCCTTTCTCCGCTTTCCTCAGGCATTTGATGCCTGCCGTACCAAACACGACAAGAAGCGCAGGACAACAATCAAGGAAAACTACAGCCATGGGTTCTGCACACTCACACGAAGATGAAGATCTGTCCAACGACCTCTCTGAAGAGGAAGAAGACGAGGAAGAAGACGAGGAAGAGGAAGAGGAAGAGGAAGAGGAAGAGGAAGAGGAAGAGGAAGAGGAAGAGGAAGAG